>JACEEZ010013555.1:0-15000 GCA_016584305.1 Chionoecetes opilio | reverse complement strand
ATATATATGTTGTGTATATATGTGTAATATATTATATATATGTGTGTATATATGTGGTATATATATATATATATCTGCTGTGTTAATGTGCTAGCTAGATATAATGTTTGTAATATATGTGTATATATATATATAGATAGTGTGTATATGGTATATATAATATAATATGTGTGATATAGGATATATATAATATAGTGTGTATCATATGTGTATATTATAATATATGTGTGTATGGATATGTGTATATAATATATATAGGTGTATATATGGTATATAATATAATAATGTGTGTATTGTAATATGGTTATTTAATATAAATGTGTGTATATATGTGTAATATATATATATAATACGTGTTATATAGTGTATATTATATAATTGTTGTGTAATAATATATATATATGTGTGTGTATATATATATTAGTGGGTGATATATATAATATGTGGGTGTATATATATATATATGTGTGTGTACTATATATATATAGGTGGTATATATTATTTATATAGTGTGTATATATAATATAATATGTATATATCATCCTATATAATATATATACTTATATATAATATATACATATATATATATATATAATATATATGTGTGTATTATATGTGTTTAATATATATATATCTATATAATAAATATATCTATATGTGTGTATATGTGTGCTATATACTCACTATATAATATATATATTATATATATAAGATATATATAGATATATATATATATATATATATCATATATATATACCTAATTATTATATATAGATATATATAATATTATAATGAAGATATAAACAGCAAAGGGTAGAAAAATCGTGGATTGTTATTGAACGTGTTCGGCTATACATAAGCCATCTCAGCTAAAATCGGATACAAATTTTTTTGTTAAAAATGAAAAACAAAAGTTATAAAATTATGTGCACATTTAAAATGCCTAACCTTAAAATAAAATAAAATAGAATAAAAAATTATAAACGTAATAAACATACTACACCTACCAATCAACATCGCAGTGGAGTGTGGGATTCCCACATGGTCTAAAAGCACACAAGCGGGTTGCAGGCTGCCTGTGCGCCGAAGGGGATCGGTTTTGTGGTTGGTGGGTGAGGAGGCTCTCACATATCCAAGGGTGATCTTGGGAGCTTGGTGTAAAATATTAAAAAGTCTTTGGTTTTATTGGGTGGCCTGAGGCTTCGATGATCCGGAATGGCTGGAAAATGGTGGTTGGACACGGGTTTGCCAGTTCCTGTGAGACAGTCCCATGCTCCGCGATTCCTAGTGGTGAGGTGGCGTTTGGTCTGCCCAATTATAAGCAGCGTACAGCTACTGCACTTAAATCTGGTACACCACTGAGGAACGCAGGGCATCAGGTGATTCTCTCCTTGAGTTTACAACAGTGTGCTAACGTATAAGGGGGCTTGAAACTACCTAAGCGAGGACTTGTGGATAAACATTGCCGAAGCAGGAGTGAGCTTGTAGCGGATGGGAAAAAAGATTTGTACTATGAAGGGAATTATAAAAATTACACAACGGCTTATGAGCGGTATGAATTAGGGGAGGGGGTGAGTGTAGTTATTTAACTGTTACACAATGTACGTGTTCAATGAATTGCCAGGGGATGAACCAATTAGTTTTAAGAGGTGTCTCAAGTACTCTAATTCTAAGTGAAAATTGGTGTATGAAGAGCAAATATTGTCGCCTAGTACCACGTGAGGATCAATTTTTCTTAAATTGGGCGGGAATGTTGGAATTAAATTTCGTTGTTAGTCCTGTGAATGTGGGTTTTCTGTAAATGGTAGTGCTGAATGAATTACCCGATTTTGTAAGGGGTTCATCGATTCGGGTAATTCATTCAGCACTACCATTTACAGAAAACCCACATTCACAGGACTAACAACAAAATTTAATTCCAACATTCCCGCCCAATTTAAGAAAAATTTGATCCTCACGCTGGTTACTAGGGCGTACAATATTTGCTCTTCATACACCAATTTTCACTTAGAATTAGAGTACTTGAGACACACTCTTAAACTAAATGGTTATCCCCTGCAGTTCATTAACACGTACATTGGTAAACAGTTAAATAAACTACACTCACCCCCTCCCCTAATTCATACCGCTCATAAAGCCGTTGTGTATTTTATAATTCCCTTCATCCTCACTGGTAGAACCAGTGGGGGAGCTGGTTTAGTCGCCGACGATCTGACCATGTGGCTGGTTTCATAATCATTATTGGAAGAAAATCAACTGCAATAATAATGAGAACACTATTTTAACGCTGATTTATATATTTTGCTGAATGGGAGGAAAACTATAATACGACCGAGAGGAAATGCCCATTCCTTTCCACTGCATGCCAGAGAGAGAGAGAGAGAGAGAGAGAGAGAGAGAGAGAGAGAGAGGAGAGAGAGAGAGAGAGAGAGAGAGAGAGAGAGAGAGAGAGAGAGAGAGAGAGAGAGAGAGAGAGAGAGAGAGAGAGAGAGAGAGAGAGAGAGAGAGAGAGAGGAGAGAGAGAGAGAGAGAGAGAGAGAGAGAGAGAAAGAGAGAGAGAGAGAGAAGAGAGAGAGAGAGAGAGAGAAGGAGAGAGGAGAAAAGAGAAGAGAGAGAGAGAGAGA
The DNA here is from genome assembly GCA_016584305.1 of Chionoecetes opilio. Taxonomy (NCBI): domain Eukaryota; kingdom Metazoa; phylum Arthropoda; class Malacostraca; order Decapoda; family Majidae; genus Chionoecetes; species Chionoecetes opilio. The sequence continues at coordinate 12,376 of JACEEZ010013555.1, read as the reverse complement.
GAGAGAGAGAGAGAGAGAGGAGAGGAGAGAGAGAGAGAGAGAGAGAGAGAGAGAGAGAGAGAGAGAGAGAGAGAGAGAAGAGAGAGAGAGAGAGAGAGAGAGAGAGAGAGAGAGAGAGAAGGAGATATATATATATATATATATAATATATATATATTTTATATATATATATATAGAGCCTGCCTTCCTTCTTCCACACAGAGGCTCCCCCACCCAGCAAGTCCATCCTGTCACGGGAAATATTTTCCCCAGACAGGTTTGCACTGGTGCACGGACTCTACGCTTGGCTGTAGCTCCGAAACTAACCAAAGGATTTTCTTGAAAATACCCTCATTGTGATTCCCAAACAAAGTTAGTATGGAACACTTTAAGGAAAACCTATATATCCAAACCTAACCGAAACCAAACGTTTTTGAGGAAAAAATTCGTGTCCTGGTCTTGCTTAAAAAATAAATAAAATATGAAAACAAAAAAATGGAATAATACAAAAAAATTTTCTTCTCTCTCTCTCTCTTCTTCTCTTCTCTCTCCGAGGAGAGAGAGAGAGAGAGAGAGAGAGAAGAGAGAGAGGGGGAGAGAGTAAATGGAGAAGAACAATTTATAATAGGTCAAAAGAGGGAGAGAAGGGGGGGGGATGAATAAATGAAGAAATCACACGATGATGTAGGTAAGAATTCTAGGACTTTTAAAAGCCCACTACCACTAATACCACCATTTTAGGGTGGGTATTATTAAGGGGATAATTACCCAAAAGTAACTCACAATCCCGGGAACTGTCGCCGATGGGATTTCCCACGTTCCTTTTTTTTTTCGTCAGCAGTTTCCTTTTTTAACCGGTTTCAAATTCAGGATTAAAACAGCAATACCCGAACTTTGGTATTTAGGTTGGCCAGTTGACTATTGTCTGGGTTTATTTTATATGAGGGGGGGCTTTTCCCCCCCCAGCTCAGCACCAAAATAATCCCGATTACATTTTACAGTAGGGGGGGTTATTTTTAAATAAACCCTGCATTCTAGTGATTTTTTGGTTAAACCCCCACAATTTCATGGTCGTGAACTTGCCAAATAACTCTCACTACCCGTTATTTTAAAACCCTTCATTAAATACTTTTGCTTTTCATCCATCTCTTAGAGTTGGGTAGGTGTACCCTCTTCTCAACACCCTTGCCCCCAAAATCCCCACTTTCCCTTTATTCTCTCATACTCTTTAGGTAAATATGCAGTTTAAACCAATCCTTATTGCCCAAATCTAAACCATTAAAGGTACCTAGCTTCTAACACCCTTGCCCCCAATCACCATTCTTTACCCTACATACTTTTTTGGTAATATCATTTAAACCCCAATACTCCCTATTGCCCAAAATACTCTCCCTTTAAATGATACCTATTTTCTCAGACTTTCTTGCCCCCCAATACACTTTCCCTTTTCCTTACACACTTCTAGGAAAATTTGCAGTTTTCAACCAATCCCCTTTTTGACCAATACTTTCGAATAAGGGGGAGGCTACGCCCCCAAGATCCCCTGCTAATACATCTAACCGGGCTTTGGGTTAGAAACCCAAACCTCAGGGGGGGGGTTTTCGCCCCCCCAGATCCCGGGGGATGATTTTTTCTTTTCCGACAGTTTTGTGGGGTTAAAAATACTCTTTAAATAAAAACAAAACGTTGGGGTATTTAAAGACCCCCGATATTTAAAACCCACCGTTTGGTTTGGGTTGTATTGGGGATTGGTCTAAATCCCTTTATAAAAAAAAAAAAAAAAAAAAAAAAAAAAAAAAAAAAAAAAAAAAAAAAAAAAAAAAAATCCCTTTTATGTTTTCATTTTTCCCCCTACAGTAACATGCATTCCATGCACTAGTACACCGGTGCCGAAGTATTATCTTTCCCTCCCCGTGCTTTGATGAAGGATCAGGATCGTCATTATACACAATTTTTTCGTCACATAATTAGATCTTTCGTAGACCTAAAAGTTTTTCCCGTAGCATATGAAACTATGTTTTTTCGTACACTCAGGTCAGAGGTTTAATTTGATGACTGGGTTTCGAAACGACACACCAGGTATTTTGTACAAAAAAACTCAAAATCAGTGTACAAACAGAAAAAAAAAACCTGGTACGAAAAAAACTTGTGTAAAAAACCCCCTGTTTGTAGTCCATCCGTACCTTTCCTTTGACTCATTCCCCCATCTCACCTTGTCCCCTATTCTCCTCCTTCACTTCCGCATCTTCCTCTCCCAATCTCTTGTCTATCACTTCTAGCAAAAACACTTTTTCTTTTTATTTGCACTCACCACCTATAGGCATTCGGCCATACCATTCATTGCATTTTATTTTAATTCACTTTCCCCTACAGCGTCCCTGACCACCATAAACAACTCAACATGAATAAACCTAAAAACTTTACTTTATAGGCTTTATTTTTAGAAAACCTTCACAGCGCCCCTCGAACAGGTGCGATGGTCTTCACCCCCCTTCCCCTACGGTGGAACAACAAACAAATATGGCGGATGGATGTTCGCGAAGAGTTTGATAAACTCTAAACGCGTTCGAACGTTCCAAGATCAATCTAAGTGCAAAGATGATCTTAGAGACGCGTTACGAACGTTCGAACATCCGGCCCCAGGTTGTAATCTAGGACGAGTGTACCTTAGTTCATTTGATGGTTTGAGAGTAATATTTTTATTACACAGATTCCTACATGGGGGGCAAGCTCTCGCGTGCAGTGCGGAGAGTCTGAAAGGTATCGTGCTGACAACATCATTTCCTGAAGCAGCACTGTCACCCACAGATGTACAAGTTGAGCAGTGTTGTACCTCGCACAGTGGCAGACCAGGTGAGTGAAGGGAAGTGACCCCCATTTTGTCGATTTATTCATGCAGGTTAAAGAACCCGTGTGTTTTAAAAACTGTGATTTTTCTTAATTTCAGGCATTCTAAGAACAGGTTCTTATTTTCACAAGTGCAAATAATGATCGTGTTTTTTTCAAGAACCAGTTCTAGAAATTTTTATTGCAAAAATTTTTTATGTAAAAAAGTATCGGGCTAAACATACACAATTCCTTTTTTGGACAGTATGATTGCTTTCCAGGTGCATTTGTTAAAGGAGATTCAATGATGCGAGAAAAATAAATTGCTCCTTAATTTGTTGTGCGAGTAATAATGATACTAATATTTTTATGGTGTAGGGCGAAACCTACCCGCTTATTTTCCATTGATTTCTCATGCAAGTGTAACTTTTTTTATCATTTGATCTTTCTATTGTTTATTTGTGTGCTTATTCTTGTTATGCTTTTCATGGTCTGACCCTCCTACTCCTAAGGCGTTTTCTGCGGGGGATTTTCTAAGGCGTTTTCTGCGGGGGATTTTGCTTGCAAGCGGTCACTTTCCCCCCGCAGAAATAGTTTCCGTCACTTCTTTTGAGATGCGGGGGGGGCTAGATGTAAAAAAAAAAATGAGCGGACCAAAGTTTCTAGAGTTTTTTATGCTGGGTCAGTTTTGTTCTTACCCAAAAGTGAAGCCGTATTTTCAAAAAACAAATTGGAACAGAGGAATGTACAAGTGGGCGGGTGATGGGAAAATGGCCGCGGGGGCGTTCAGGTTGTGTGTATAAAAACTGTTTTAATGCATATATGGAATATGTAAAAATGTGCCGGTTATTTTATCCTTAAATTACCGCCGCAACCTCCCTTTTCCTGATCAAAATTTAGAATAATATTAAAAAGAAGGGGTGATTTTTTTTAACTAAAGTACCTACTGCAATTTTTTGAAACACAAACCCACCCCTCAGCGAAAGCGACAGTGCCCAAACAAAATTTCGTTGCTGCCACAAAAACAAAAACAAAAATTCTTGCGGTTCGGCTATCACTTTCCCGGTGATTTAACAGCAAACCAAAATTTGAGTAATCGAAATTTTTTCGCTTGCAAGCGAAATCCCCCGCAGAAAACGCCTCTACTGACCCTCCTCTCTGAAGAAGACAATAGTCAAAATGCATGGGAGATAGATAAAGTGCTTCTCTTTCTTAAATTGTTTCCTCACCACCATTCCCATACTAGTCCTTATTTGCCAAAAGAAGCAGGTATTTTAGTTATAAAATGCATTTGTCATGCTTGTCAAACTAGTTAAAATAGGTGGAGGGGTAACCTTTTTTTTCTCATTTTCTTACAGATCAAGTTGTGGGAAATGGAGAGAGAGCGCTTAGAGTTCACCGAAGGGGTTCTTTACAAAGACTTCATGTCAGTCCATGATTTTAGTTTGCTGTCTAATTATGCTTCAAGCAATGGTGTTCTTATCTATTCAGATGAAAGGCAAAGAACTATGGTGGTAACTAAGAAAGGACATCCAAGCATCAAGACATTTTGGAAAGAGGAACAAGCCAAGTAATTGTGGGATGTGGGAGGAGTGTGACTAACAGATTGATAAAAGTATATCTCTTAACCCCTTGAGACCCTGAACGTAATTTTCCATTGTAATTCGGGTATGACCTGTTTAGTATTGTTGTCCACTAACTTATTTTGGTATATTAAGTCAGTTGTCGTAATTTCATGGTTAACAACAGACAATTTTATATAGCAAAGGAAAGATCTGGACATGAAGGGGTTAAAGTAGACTATTAGAAAATAAATGTAAATCAGATTTTGGAAATATACTATTATGAAATGGAATTAAATGTATAGAACAGAAGAAAACTACTGGATCTTTTGTGGAACAATTAAGTGGCATGGAAAACAAGGAAGATGAAAAGATTTGCAGTCTTACTTATGATTGATTCTTAGAATAATTGAGAAATGTAAAGAATGTGTGAGAATTTTTTTTTTATAAGGGATATTTTCAATAAAAAAATTATAAAGTACATACTGCTTATATCAATTTGTATGGTGAGCTTCAACAGCTATTTGCTTTACCCTGTTTGCTTACCTGCTCATTTAGCTTGTGGATCTTACCAGTCACATCACATGCATCAGCGAACATTAGATTTCTTTCTTTAGATGTCCCAAAAGATGAACTCTGGAAGAAAAATATTGGAAGAAAAAATGTATACCGTAGATAACACTATAGTCGCCACCTGCACTAATGTCACCAGCCGCCATATATTACGAATTACATATACAGTAAAAGCCTTATAACTCGGCACGATAGGGGCTCTGACCCTTGCCGAGTTATGCAATGTCCTCTGATACATTACTGTAAAAGCATAAAAACTACACTTACCAGTGAACGGGTAGCAGCAGGCATGTAATTCAAGGAGAGGGGAGCCTTGTTGTAACATGTAGAAGATGTTAGGGGGACTCAGTCGCATTTTAACACTGGTATCACTTTAATCACTATAATCACAACTCTGTACTGTATTTTATACAGTACTGTACCTGTACAACTTAATTTTACATCACTTGAGCACTTAATTACTGCAACACTATGCCCTGTCCATTAACTCTACCTTCGACTGCGAGTGCATGGGAGGACACAGGGGGGCGCCATGAGCCTCTAATCACAGGCGTCACTATAAGAATCCTGCCTGCGCCACCACGGGCGAGGACCAACCATCACAGCCCTCAAGTGAGCCACCAGGGCCTGCCATCCCACCCCTGGAGCTCACTGCCTACACGCGCTATAGGCATAGGTGGGGGAAAAAAAAAAAAAAAAAAAAAAAAACCTTGTCTTTGCCATCCCAAGTTTATATAAAATTCCGAGTTATACAGTGCCGGTTATAAGGTTTTTACTGTAGTACGCTCGGGTTTTTTTATGTGCCACTGAAGATGATACAAAAGTCCATTTTTCCCGGCGCAAAAAGGGGGCAGTTTTTTCATTAAAAAGGGAAATGCAAGTCCCCCTGCGTCTAATGGGGCCATATTGCGCAGAGGGTCGGATAGAAAATGCAGAACAGCGGGGGGTGTTTACAAAAGGGGTCTGGAGTTAGTGTTGAGCAGTACCACTGACCCAAAAATTAGAACTTGTTTTAAACAGAAAATGCTAATACAAGAAAAGGGGGATTTAAAAGAAAACAGAGTGGGGAAAAAAGATAGCGATTTTGCTGCCAAGATGGCCATGTCAGATTAAAAATCATCCCCCCCCCGCTGCTGCTCCCCTTTGAAAAAAACTTTGATACCCTTTTCTGCCGCTTCCCAGGGATACTTCCTCGGCGACGCCCTCCGCGCACCCCCCTGGGTCATTCCCGCTCAGGTCCCCCCCGCACCCAGGAAAAGAAAAACATCCCCATATTAGTTGTACCCTTAAAAACCCGCATTCGATCGGGCCACACAAGTTGAACAAAGTTGGAAGGAGATGATAAAATGGAGGCAGAAAATGGTGATGGATTTTCGCGGGGACTGAGTATTTTTGAAAAAAGGAAATAGTGAATCAAAGAGGTGTTATATTTTTTTCTTATGTGAGCGGTGAGAGGGGGGTTAGTATCTTGGGGAGCTGTCTATACCAAAAGGATGGGAAAGGGGTCGGGGTTTTTGTATTTTATTTGACAGCGAGTCTTGTAAAACGGGGGGTAAAGGGTGCGCGGCGGTGGGCCCTGTGGCTGACGTTTCCCGGGTGGTGTTGCGTTGTGTCAGTGAGGACAAGTCAGGTCAGCGTCAGGTCACCCACTAATCCTTTCCCCGACAGGGGGGTGGCCAAAAACCGATGCAGGTGTGTGGGGGTTTTTGTTTTTAGCGCCGCTACAGGGTAAGAGGGTGGGATGGAGACAGCATAGGCATTTGTACCCCCTCGACCCTAAATCCTCCCCCCTGTCCCCTCTAGGGAAAAGGGAAAAACGTATGAAAGAGTGTAGTAAAAGGCGCAACGGTAGGGAGACGGGCCCAAAAGTCTTCCACACGGTACCCCAAGACCAAGACCCATCACGGCGACACCCCGCCGCCCAAGGGCCGAATCAACCATCCATCATGGGAACGGCACCGTTCATCACATGCGTTAGAATTTTTACATTCAAACAAAAAGAAAGTGTTACACTTAACGGTTTCGCCGCCGTCCGGCTCCAATAAACCCCCCGTCCCGTCACGTAACGGTTTTTTGGGGAAGAATATTTTAACGTAATGAGACTGTGCCGTGCTAAAATTATTGTTTTCTCAAGGCTTTTGTACCCAAAAAAAGTGTCTTTTAGAGTTCAACTCCTCTTCTTCATCCAAAAGAAATGCTATTAGAAATTTTTTAACCATAGCCCCTGAGGCACCCTGTGCTTAGAGGGGGGGCAGGAACTGCCAAAAAAGACGGAACCGTGACAAATAGTGTGAAAACAAGGCACGCTGAGGAACCTGCCGTATTTCAGAGTGTGAAAAAGCCTTTCCCCGTACCGCCTGAAGAAGACTAATCAACCCTCGCGACTGTGATAGATTTTATAGGGGGTTAAACCCGGGCAAATATGTCATCCCACAAAGGTGCCCTTTAACAAATTTCAAAATAAAACAAAAATAGGATGGTACCTTTCAGACAGTGTTACCCAAAATCTTCGTAAAAATTTGTTATTTGGGGAACCACCATTTCGAGGCCGTAACTTGTCCTCCTGAATAGTTTTTGAGTGTTTTGAATTTAAACTGGGCCCCGTTTTTGTCGGACATCAATTTTTGTTTTGTACATGTGTGTGCGGGGAGGGGGGCAACCTCCCCTCCAATCCGCCCCAAAATTGTACGTTTCACACTGCCATATTATTGGGAAATTTTGTTTTTTTTATATCATTGTTACTAAAACCAAAACCCCCCCTCTACCTAAACTAATCTGATTTAACCTAACTTAAATTTCTGGTGAAATAAAGGTAGATTTCGGTACTACGTGTAATGCCTTATTATTTTAATTGCGCCATGGGAAAATGGGGCTCAAAATCAGAATGAAGAAAGCTACCGAGGATTAGGTAAGGGCTCCCAGGACTTTGAAAGCCCCCTACCAAAAAAAATACCAATATTATACTTTAAATATTCCACAGTCTAAAAAACATAGCAAAAAGCAACAAAGGGATCCTACAACATAAAACTAAGCTATATGTCATAGGAGCAAAAAATTAAATATCAATTCTTGGGGGATCCCGCAATATATTAGACCGTTTTTTTATTCTGTATTCATTCCCTTTTTCATTTTAACTATATTTTTTTAAATTTACATTCACTGCCCTTTAATATTTTATTTAGGTACTGCTCATAATATTTGCTTTTCAAAACCTTTTTTTTTTTAAAAAACTTTTTAAAAATTTAAAATTTTTTTTTTCCACCCCAAAAAAACCACATTTTTTTTTTCTAAAAAACCCCCTTGTAAATAGGGGGCATCTTTTCGGATGCGTCTTATGCGCCGGGAAAATCCCCCTATTTATATCATGACTGTATAATTTCCGTTTTAGTGTTGTTTTATGCTTTGTAAAATTTCAATATATACGGTTTCAAATCTCGCTACTCATTTTTTTTTTGGGTCACGTTGACGTTAGGAGGGCACCAGAAATAAACATAGTGGGGTCATGTAGGTGCGGTCGCCACTCCCTTGATATTTTTTGGTAATTTTTTCTTTATAGCCTAATATGACACAGATGAAGACGAAATGCCCCCCCAAACCCCCGATACCCCTTCTAACTTCCTGAAATCATGGAGTAGAAATGTAAGTATTACGCCACCAAAAGTCTTAAATAGAAAAAAACGTTGTCGGCGACTTTTTGTTTTTTCTACGGGAATATTTCATCAATTCAATTTTTTTTTTAACTAACACCGAAAGCTTGTTTATTTTTTTTGATACCGAATGCCGGTTTATCATCTTTTTGATGTGCTAGACCATTTGGGCTTTTACGGCAAAAGGAAAACGCGCCCACACACACACACACGAGGGGACTATTTTGTCCCGGGGTTCGATCCCCGGGCGGAGCGGGAAAACGTTGGGGTGTTTCCTTAAACCCGAGCCCTGTCCACCCAGCAGTGAATGGGTACCGGGTGTTAGCCGGGGTTTGTGACCTGCTCTCCGGGGTGCTGGCTTCGGCCAACACAAAGCACTAAGGATGAATGATAAAAATGTTGATATGGAGACGGGGCCACACGAGCATTGCTAAAATGTAAAATACAACTAGATGAGATGAATACACACACACACACACACACAGCTTTTACTCCTCGAGAGTGATCGATGTGACACAGGAACGAGAGGGGTGGGTCGATTGCATATACTTGGACCTAAAGAAGGCATTTGACAAGGTACCTCACAAGAGACTGCTCCGGAAGCTAGAACATGTAGGAGGATTGAAGGGTGGTTTGCTGAAGTGGAGGGAAGACTTTTTGAGCAACAGAGATGAGAACAGTAATAAAAGATCAGAAGTCAGAATGGTGCAGTGTGATAAGTGGAGTTCCTCAAGGATCAGTATTGGCCCCAGTGATGTTCTTGGTCTATGTAAATGATATGACAGAGGGAGTGAACAGTTATATGAGTTTATTCGCTGATGATGCTAAATTACTAAGAAAAGTAGATAGTAAAAAGGACAGGATCTACAAAAGGATCTAGATAAGATTTTCAGATGGAGTCAACTATGGGAAATGGAATTTAATGCTAAAAAGTGTAAAGTGACAGAAGTTGGCAGTAGCAAAAAGAGACAGAGAGGAAAGTATTCGATGGGAAATGAATGGATAATCAAGACAGGTCGAAAAAGATCTGGGAGTATGGATTATGGACAATTTGTCACCTGAGAAGCATATAAACAAGATCACAGGAGATACATACAGTTGCTGAGGAATATAAGAATGGCATTCAAATATCTGGATGAAGAGATGATTAAGAAATTGATAACATCTCTGATTCGACCAAGGTTGGAATATGCGGCAGTGATTTGGTCACCACATAAAAAGAAGGATATAAGGAAGATTGAGAGAATACAAAGAGCAGCCACAAAAATGGCTCCAAGCCTGAGAGATTTACCATATGAGGAAAGACTTTCAAGACTAAAACTCCCAACTCTTGAGAAAAGAAGAGAAAGGGGAGATTTTATAGCAGTGTATAGAGCTCAATAGGTCGGGAAAAAAATGATAGAGAAGATCTGTTTGTGTGGGACGATAGAAGTACAAGAGGTCATGAGAAGAAATTGAAAAGGACAACATGCAAGAGGGACATTAAAAAATACCGCTTCCTGTATAGAAGCATAGAATCCTGGAACAACCTTGATGCAAAAGTGATTAATGCAAGAAGTATTCAGGACTTCAAATGCAAACTGGATAATAGTAGATTTGGAGACGGGACAGTACGAGCATAGCTCTTTTCCTGTATGTTACAACTACCGTAGATAACAGTGAAGTCGCCATTTCAACGTTTCTTTGTTATTTACAAACGTATGGTGGCGTTAATACTTACATTTGTACATCCATGATTTCAGGAAAGTTAGAAGGGACTATCTGGAAAGTCTGTGTCATTTTGTGTCTTCATCTGCGTCATATTAGGGCTATAAATGAACAAATTACAAAAATAAAACCGAGTGGCGACCTTGCTATACCTACTACAGTAAAGTCGCCAGCTAGTATTTTAGCCCAACAGTTGAGTCGCCACTCTGGGGAATTCAGGGAAATTAGAGGTAAAGTAAAACAAGTCTCTATATATATTAGCTGCGGAAGATGCTTGTGTTATGGTATGTTATGGTTCCCCCTTAAAATGTCTTATTTTCTATTATTATTAAATGTATGTTTATTATATATGTAATTCTAAGATATGTAATTATAAGGATAATTGTTAATGATTAATTATCGCTGACGTGTCATGATGATGACGTATGGTGGCTGACGTGTCAGAAAGGTTCGTGAACGCTGAACCCATGGAAGTAGGCAGACTGGTTTTGGACGTCGTGAAGTAAAGACCCCTTCCCTGCGGTAACCCGCAACCAACACTTGAGTATGTTCCACCTTTTATATATTATGTTATTTTATAGGATTTGTGTAGAGCTCACACAACTGTACTGTTGTATTAACTGTGTATACTATGTATTCATGCTGGGGAGCAAATTAAAGTTGCACTCTTAGGTTAAGGGTGGTGGTTATGGTATGGTGTCTAGTTATATAGTGACTATTTAAAACAAATTAAATAATTTTGTTAAACCTGGATCACTTTGTGTTTCTGTTGCTTGCCCCCTAGTTAGTTTGTAATTATGGCATAACATTTGGATTAAAAAAAATTCCTCTCCCAACGTGAAAACAAATTCTATTCAATTTTAAAAGATCTGGCAAGCCTGTTCCTGCCGCCCAAAAGGTATGAGCTGCGCGTCGTCGCGCGAAAAAAAATTTGAGAAGCAAAATGCGAAGTTATATTTGCAGATACAAAGCTAAAAAAAATGCTGAAACAGGGAAATTTATACAGTCATACAAAACTACTGTTATATTTTCAGGGCACATAAAAATCAGTAGTGAAGCAAAATTTCGAAATATTTGGTGGCTGGCGAAAATTACTGCAGGTGGTGATTTCACTGTTTCTACGGAGGAAAATAAACAAAGTAAATCACACACGGTGAGCGGGCCCTGTAAAAAAAAATTAGGTAAATAGTCCAAAGGTGGGCCCCAAAACCGTTAAACGTTAATTAACGAAGTTAACATTTTCGTTAACGATTTAAATTTTAAGTTAACTTTGGAAAAACTTACGGACTAATTTAATTCCGGTACATTTAAATTCCGTTAATCAAGTCCGAACAAGGCCAAGGCCCCCCCCAAAAATCCCGGGGGGGAAAAAGCCTCCTTGGGTTGCTGCCAACAGTTGCTGCGACGATTTCGGCTCAAGGGTTTAAGTCCAAGGGGCCCCTCTACGCGTCCATTTGGGGACGCACTTTTTGGGAGGGGATCGACAAAAGGTTTAGGACCCCATGGAGGAAGGGAAGCCCCTGGCTGCGCCCTTTCCCCCCCTGTTTTGCCTATTTGGTTGATAAATATGACAACACCAAAGGCGCCAAAGGGGAGGAAAAGATGGGTGGTAAAGGTCGAGGAGGCCATGAGGCGCAGCAGTCGGGCGAAATGAACAACAACAGAGGAGGCGCAACAAAAGGAGGGGAGGAGGCTTTTTCAGTTGTGTCACCCAGCCAAAAGAGAGAGGCAGGACCCCTAGGTCCTCAAGGACAAGGCCCAGAATGGACGGCCCAGAAATTGGTAAGCCCGGTTTTGGGGACCCAAATCCAAGGATTGCTGAAGATGTGCCTTTTGGGTGAGCAAATGTTTGGGGGACTTGTTTTATCAAATCAACACACCCCCCCCCCCCCATGCGCAGGGAGCGTTTTTGTTTTATGGGCAAGGGCATCTTTAGGCCAAGGATCATCCCCTTTGATGAAAATTTTACTGCTACTTTTCATGAAGGGGAACATGCATCTCATCAAAAAGGAAACGAAAGAAAAGGAAAAAAAAAGAAAATTATGTATATTCGGTTTTTCATTTTTTTTTTTTTTTTTTTTA
>JACEEZ010013554.1:0-12861 GCA_016584305.1 Chionoecetes opilio | reverse complement strand
AGCGCTGGAGGTGTGGCAGGGGGGGGGTAGCAGCACCCCATGGCCGGGGAGAGAGCGCAGTCGCCTCCTGGGGGGAGGCAAGGAGGGATGACAAAATCCCTGGAGGCAGGCGCTCGGGCCAAGAAGGAGAGGCATTTTGTTGCTTACAATTTTAGAAAAAAATCATTCAAAATTAAAAGTCGGTTTGGAGCTTTCCTGCACACAGTGGCTAAAGGATTATAAATGTCTGGATTGTGGAAAAAAAATTTACTCACAAGTTGACCTCCCCTGACCACCCGAAAACCCAATCAATAAATTTTTTGGGGGGCATACCCCGGGGGGGCACGTCGCCTCGCCCTCCTCACGCCCCCCCGGGGGTACCACGCGCGAGTTCCCATGCACTCCTTTCCCTCCAAAGCAACTCCGACAAAAAACACAACTTGCCCCAGCCAGAGTTGGGGGGCGCTCCCTTCCCCCTCCACCCCCGGTTTGTCCCTTGCAATACAACCCATATAAAGGATCGGTTTTAGGGTAGCATGCCACATCCCAATACCGAAGTTGGGCTGACGGACAATCACAAATGGCCCTGATTCAGCCCTCACGGTGAAATCGCTATTTGACACAATCACCCCAGCGATACCCCTTTTCTGCGAAGACACTTATTACCAAAGGCTTGATTCGTCTCTCAGTCCTATTTATTCCATGCCCAACCATAGAGGACAGGGATCACAAGCATTTGAAGATCCGGATCTTTGTCCTCCTGAAACCCCGACAACGCCAAATACCCCCCTGGGGCGAGCCCCCAAACACCGTGGGCTATCCCAATCCCCCCCGAAAAGGCTTCAAAGTACCCGCCCATTAGGGGGACTGCGCTACCAAGGTATAAAAACTTTCCAAAATCTCATGTCCCCCGCCCACGCATGAAAGACTGTATGCTTCATCTAGTAAGTCTCCAAAAAAACCCTTGACCTTGGCTTGAGCCGGGGAGACCTCAGTACCAAAGGCTTTCCCTCCTCGTGCAGCGCTTCGAGAGCCTCACCAGGAACCTCCAGCGACTCGCAAAATTACTGCTATCGGCAAAAACAAGATCAGTGGGAAAATTGGGTTGCCGAAAGGATGCTCCACAATCCTTTTTTCTACAAACCTTTTCCAATACCCCCTCCTACAAGCGTTGAAAGTATGGGGGAAGGGAAAACCCCCCTTGCCTCACTCCTGTATTCACGAAAAAAGCTGATACCCTGCCCCCACTTCACAGCCTCTCAGTCCCAGAATAAGACCTTATCAAACCAAAGACCTTGCAGGGAAACCCTCGATCGCAGAAAATCCCGAGTGACTCACGATGCCTGAGTCAAACGCCCTTTTTGAGATCAACATAGGCTGCAAGCACCCCTGTGAACTCACCCGGCTTCCACCAGGCGAGCGCTAGCAAATAAAGGTCCGTTTGTTGACTTACCAGGCGTGAACCCCAGACTGTGAGGTCTCTTGCTTCACCCGATGACTGCGAATTTGTGTCACAAAAATGGGGAAAGCACCTTGCCTGGTACACTGAGCTGTAATACCGCGGGAATTTTGCGTCCTGCGGGGCCCCTTTCCCTTCCCAATAGGGACCCCAGCCCCCTTTTTCCAGTCGGGAGGAATGGTACCTGATTTTCCACCGGCAGTCAGGGCAGCTGCAAACCCCTGGGTCATGGCCTCACCCCCAGCTTTTTTAGGAACTCCCACTGATATTACAAACACCACTGCCTTTCCACCCTTCAACTTTTCTACGGGCCTCTCTAACTTCGTCAAGAAGGGTGCGGTTTCGTTCAATGGGAGGATCAGCATCCACTGCTTGTAACCCAGTGGTGTGAAGCTGCTCAGTTGGAGACACTGAAGCTGAGACACATTGGAGTTAAAAATCATGAATGTCCAGAGTGTGGGAAAAAATTTGTTATAGTATGGCCCTCCACCACACAAAACCCTGACACACAGTGGTGTTAAAAATCATCAATTTTCTGGAGTGGGGGAAAAGATTTACTGAGAAGTCTAACCTCACCCAACACACCCTGACACACATTGGTGTTAATAATCACCAATGTCTGGAGTGGGGGAAAAAGATTTACTCAGAAGTCTGTCCTCACCACACACACCCTGACACACAGTGGTGTTAAAAATCATGATGTGTAGAGTGTGGTAAAAAATTTAGTGATAAGTTTAACCTCACCCAACACACCCTGACACACAGTGGGGGTTAAAAATCATGAATGTGAGAGTGTGGGAAAAAATTTGCTCACAATCTAACCTCACCACACACACCCTGACACACAGTGGTGTTAAAAATCATGAATGTTTGGAGTGTGGGAAAAGATTTACTAAGAAGTCTACCCTTTCACCACACACTCCCTGACACACAGTGGTGTTAAGAAATATCAATGTCTTGAGTGTTGGAAAAGATTTACTCCATAAGCCTGTCCTCCACCACACACCCTGACACACAGTGGTGTTAAAAAGCATGAATGTCTGGATGTAGGAAAAATTTACTCACAATTTTTAACCTAAACCCACACAAACCTGAACAATAGTGTTTTAAGAAATATCAATGTCTGGAGTGTGGGAAAAGATTTTACTCACAAGTCTGCCCGTCACCACACACACCCTACACACAGTGGTGTTAAAAATCAGGAATGTGTGGAGTGTGGGAAAAGATTTAGTGATAAGTCTAACCCCCACCCAACACTCCCTGACACACAGTGGTGTTAAGAATATCAATGCCCTGGAGTGTTGGAAAAGATGTACTCATAAGCCTGTCCTCACCACACACCCTGACACACAGTGGTGTTAAAAATCATGAATGTCTGGAGTGTGGGAAAAGATTTACTCACAAGTTTAACCTCACCCAACACACCCTGACACATAGTGGTGTTAAAAAATATCAATGTCTGGAGTGTGGGAAAAGATTTACTCACAAGTTTTGTCCTCACCACACACACCCTGACACACAGGGGTGTTAAAAATCATAAATGTGTGGAGTGGGGAAAAGATTTAGTGAAAAGTCTAACCTCACCCAACACTCCCTGACACACAGTGGTGTTAAAAAATATCAATTTCTGGAGTGTGGGAAAAGAATTTACTCACAAGTCAACCCTCACCAGACACACCTTGAGACACAGTGGTTTGGGGGAAATCAAGGGGGATGTTTGTAAGAAGTGTTTTCAAGACAAGGGTTATTTGCCAGGCACGTGAAGATCCACTTTTGAGGTGTGTGTTGTGTTGACAAGTGTGGTGGTAGGGCGTGTGGCAATGGGTGGTGGTGGGGGTTTGGACAGTGGGGTTACATGTGTGGTGGTAGGAGTGTGGGAATGGAAGGTGGTGGCGGTGGACAGACTGTTACATGTGTGGTGGTAGGAGTGTGGCAATGGGTGGTGGTGGTGGTAACAGACTGTTACATGTGTGGTGGAAAGAGTGTGGCAATGGGTGGGTAGTGGTGGCCCACATGTGTGACATGTGTGGTGGTAGGAGTGTGGCAATGGGTGTGGTGTGGACAGTGTGTTACATGTGTGGTGGTAGGAGTGTGGCAATGGGTGGTGGTGGTGGTGGACAGTGTTACATGTGTGGGGTAGGAGTGTGGCAATGGGTAGTGGTGGTGGTGGACAGTATTACATGTGTGGTTGTAGGAGTGTGGCAATGGGTGGTGGACAAGGTGTTACATGTGTGGGGGTAGGAGTGTGGCAAGGGGTGGTGGACAAAGTGCTACATGTGTGGTGGCAGGCGTGGGGGCAATGGTGGTGGACAGTGTGTGCCCTGTGTGGTTGTAGGAGTTGGCAATGGGTGGTGGACAGAGTGTTACATGTGTGGTGGCCGGAGGGGTGGCAATGGGTGGTGGACAGAGTGTTACATGTGTGGTGGTAGGAGTGTGGCAATGGGTGGTGGACAAAGTGCTACATGTGTGGTGGCAGGAGTGTGGCAATGGGTGGTGGACAGTGTGTGACATGTGTGGTTGTAGGAGTGTGGCAATGGGTGGTGGACAGAGTGTTACATGTGTGGTGGCAGGAGTGTGGCAATGGGTGGTGGACAGAGTGTTACATGTGTGGTGGCAGGAGTGTGACAATGGGTGGTGGACAGAGTGTTACATGTGTGGTGGTAGGAGTGTGGCAATGGGTGTAGGACAGAATGTTACATGTGTGGTTGCAGGAGTGT
Source organism: Chionoecetes opilio (assembly GCA_016584305.1). Taxonomy (NCBI): domain Eukaryota; kingdom Metazoa; phylum Arthropoda; class Malacostraca; order Decapoda; family Majidae; genus Chionoecetes; species Chionoecetes opilio. Next base: position 8,706 of record JACEEZ010013554.1, on the reverse strand, counting down.
GGCAATGGGTGGTGGACAGTGTGTGACATGTTTGAAGTTTTATGTTTGAAGAATTTCGTCAGTTATCGACGCAGCTGAGATGGATCTCCACTGTAACCAGACAGCTCTCTCTCAGACTACCCCTAGAGAGCTGTCTGCTATTGCTTATAGTGTTGGCCGAAGCCAGCACCCCGGGAGGTGGGTTACAAACCCCTGGCTAGCACCCGGTATCCATTCACTGCTGGGTGGACAGAGGCTCGGGTTTAAAGGAAACAGCCCAACTGTTTCTGCTCCGCCCTGGGATCGAACTCGGGACTTATCGGTTGTGAATTGAGCGTGCTTCCCCTACACTACGGAGTAACATGTGTGGTTGTAGGAGTGCTGCAATGGGTGGTGGACAGAGTGTTACATGTGTGGTGGCAGGAGAGTGGCAATGGGTGGTGGACAGAGTGTTGCATGTGTGGTGGCAGGAGTGTGGCAATGGGTGGTGGCCCGAGTGTTACATGTGTGGTTGCAGGCGTGTCCTGCCATAAAGGGGTAGGGTAAGCAGTGTTTCTTCAAAATTTTTTTTATCAGACCCAGTTTGATTTTATGCATTACATTCACGACCCCATTGTACGTCAGTTTTCTGCTTTCTGGCTCCGATGTGATTTTTTTTACAATTATATACATACATACATACATACATACATACATACATACATACATACATACATATGCATTATGAATATAAATGCATATAAGTGCATTGCATATATAAGTGCATGCATCTATGGATTCAAATGATTGCACATGTTCGAGTGTGCCAATGTAAATTTTATTTATCAAAAGTATTTAAAAAATAAGTAGAAGTAATGTGTAAATTGTAACTACGTAAGTAGAGAAAAAGTAGTATTGAATCTCTCCTCTCTCTCTCTCTTCTCTCTCTCTCTCTCTCTCTCTCTCTCCTCGTCTCTCTCTCTCCTCTCTCTCTCTCTCTCTCTCTCTCTCTCTCTTTCTCCTCTCTTTTCTCTCCTCTCTCTCTCTCCTCTCTCCTCTCCCCTCTCTCTCTCCTCTCTCTCTCTCTCCTCTCTCTCTCTCTCTCCTCTCTCTCCTCTCTCCTTTTCTCTCTCTCCCTCTCTCTCTCTCCTCTCTCTCTCCTCTCTCTCTCTCTCTTAATGCATTTTCACATATTATTTATATAATTTACGACGTGGCGACCCAGTATTGGGTCGCGACCCGTACTTTGAAGAACCCTGGGGTAGAGTGTTCATATGTCAGTGTTATAGTGTTGTGCCTTTCCTTAGCAGTTATGAAGAGTGTGATGGTGATGACATGCATGGGGGTGGTGTTGAAGTATTGTCGGCTGGCTTGGACCTGGGGCATTGGAATATTTTTAAATTTTCTTCTTCTTATTATTATTATTATTATTGTTACGCCCCCCGTAACCTACCAAAGACAGTTCACACTGTTCTGAGATCGGCGTGGGGCTGGTGGTCCGAGGACTACTTACTTAGCAACTGTCAGAGCACTGGGAGAAAAAGAGCGTCTCCTTTAAACCATTTATTACAACATGGTAGTTGAGAAAAGCACACCAGTTACAGGAGGTGAGTGTATACACTTCTCTTCACGGGACAAGCAAACGCTCCAAGCATTCCAGGGCACAGGCGTAGAGGGGCGAGAGGCGGGAGAGCAGATCCGTGCGTTACCAAGCTCCTCAGGCGACTGGCTCGTCTGTCCTGAGTGCCACTGCCCGCCACACTCTCCCTAGCACCCCTCCCCACCCCCTCTAGCAGCCTCGCCCTCACTGCTGGCGTCCTCTCAAGGTCGTACCTACCAGGCATCCCCCATACACACACACTTTCCTCGCTCGCCACCCAGACATACACCACTACACACACATACACGCATACATGATTACATCATTACAATCGTAACATTATTATTATTATTACTATTATTATTAATATTATTATTTTTTTACTTTTTATTTTTTTACAGAACAAAGAGTCAGGTCAAGATTTATAATTTTTTTAAATTTTTATTTACATAACTATACATGTGTGTCTTGCTCAGGTTTGTTTATACTTCATGCTTTAGTGTTGTTTACCGTGCACACCACCACCTTAAACAGGTCATATCTATATAATACTGGATATTAACTTTATTTTTTAATTTTTTTTTTTTTTTTTTTTTTTTACATCACAAGGAACTGGCCAAGGCCATAACAAAAATGGGTAACACAAAGTCCGCTTAGTTGCCAGTCCCTATAAAGAAGACAGTAAGAGAATAAAATACAAACAGAGGGGTAGGCCAATTTAGTTCGGGAGGTGTCTTGTTACTCTTCTTTTGAAAAGATTTAAGTCCATGGAAAGGGGAAAAAAATTTAAAAACGGGAAGAGAGTTCCAGAGTTTACCAGTGAAAGGCATGAAAGAGAAAAGATACTGATTAACTCTTGCATTAGGAAGATGGACAGAATAGGGTTGAAAATGAGTAGAAGTCTTGTGCAGCGAGCCGCGGGAGTGGGGGAGGCATGCAGTTAGCAAGCTCAGAAAAAGCAGTGAGCATGAAAAAAGCGGTAGAAGAGAGCAAGAGAGCAACATTGCAGCGGTGTTTTAAAGATTGAAAACAGTCAGTCAGAGGAGAGGAGTTGATGAGACGAAAAGCTTTTGCTCACCCTGTTTAGGAGAGTTTTATGAGTGGGTCCTCCCCAAACATGTGAGACATAATTAAAGTTGAAATAGTTGAAGCTGATGAGCAGTTTTAGAATAGCAGTGGATGAAATAAGAAAAGTGATATTTTTGAAATACCCCGAGTATAGTACATAAATAGATACTTGATTCAGGTATGCATTACTTACGTTGGCTTTTTAAACCTGTTTCTGTTGTCAGCTATTATGGAGTATGGGGGAATTTTAGTAATCTAACTGAGAGCAACAGTGTCACCTAGCACACTGGAATGATTCACTAGCAAGAAAGAAGTTCAGGGCAACCAAGACTTGAGTGGGATTGGAATTGCTACAGTCCTATTTGGGGGGTCTGGAAAGCTGCGGCCCAATCTCCTCACAGAGCTGCAGGATCTCATGGCAGGGGAGGCTAGGTGGTAATACCGTAGTGGTGGTTGTCACTGACAAACTAACTCTAGAGGATCAAGCCAATCTCTGAAGACCCTTTCCAAGTGCAGCCTGTCGTGTTCCATTGCCCACAAGAAGTCCATGATAGCTGAAAAAGTTATTATTTTTAATAGGTATGGGTTTGATATGGCAGGTTTTAGTTAGAAAGCCAAGAACAGTTCATAAAAAAAAGCCCAAGGTTATGGAAATTTAAAAAGCTTGAATGCGAATTATTAAACCTGAATATTAAATATCCTACATTACCAGTTATTATCACTCACCTATCCTATCACTTCCCTATCTAAGATGTCTCCCACATTGGTTTTTAACCTAAATAGTTAAAAGTAATTTATATGGTAAGATATTCACTACCATATATTTTTATTTTAGTGTGGGTTTTGCATATTATACTACTATGTAAAGTTAGGTAGGTTGCGTATGAATGCTAATACGGCTATAGTTAATTGTTACTGGTGGGCGAGACATTCATTCTTAAAACCGATAAATTCTCACTCACTCCTGCTCACCACCTATAACACTGGTCGACAAAAAAAAATCGAAGATATGGTTCTGGACTAAATGAAGCTGATTATAGGTAAATCGACCCTGCTGAACTCGAATCTGATGTTTAATTACCCCTATCACGTCCAGGTTTTGAGAACCCGAAAGCCAATTCATGAAAAAATATGGGTAAAATCAGCAGAAATAGGTTTCACCAATGTTTTCATTTTAAACTCTTAATCTTTTCTTTTCTCAAGCCTATTTAGGGCAGTGCAGTGTTTTTGAGTCAGTGTGGTTTGTGCAGTGAGCAGGGGAGGGTGTGCGCGCTGCGTATTGGTGAGGGGTTAGCAGGATGTGTAGTACATTTTTACCTACTGATCGTACAGCTATTGACATATGTTTAAACTTTTATTTTTCTTTGCAGATATGATGTGTTTGATTTAGTGGAGTCCTAATTTTATTGGTTTACCGTATATAGTACCTTGTACCGGCTGTGATTGGAGCCCGTAACTGTGTTAATGCTCGGACAGTTTTTGTTACATATGTGGAATTTTTACCCCTGACAGTCTGGAAAGGGAAACCTCTTAAAAAAGAAAAATGTTAAAGCAGCTTAACTGCCCTTAACTTCAAGTGCCGTATAGGTGATCAAGATAAGAAGTGGGCCCCTCACGTAGCATGCAACCCCTGTGTGAACCACTTGAATGAATGGATGCGTGGCAAAACGGCCATCAGGCATGGCATTCGGCATCCCAATGGTTTGGCGTGAACAAAAGGTTTACAGTACTGACTGCTACTTCTGCCTCACTAACATCAAAGGATATTCAGTAAAAACGCTGTTAATATATATTAAAAAAGTTGTTAATATATATTACTCGTAATTAAATTTTGGTGGTGCCTGCGGCTTTATTAGGACCTAATGTACATATGTGGCAAAAAATATCTTAAATTATGTTCCAAATATACCGAAAATGTCCACATCTTGGAAATATCCAAAATAGCAAATCACAGTATTTTTTTACTTATTATATAAAATTTTTTTATATATATATATTTATTATATATTAATATTAATAATTATATAATATATTTTATATATATAATATAATATTATATATATATATATATATATATATAATATATATAATTTTTATTAATATATAAATATAATTTATTAATAATATATAAGTAAAAATTTGACTGTGATTTGGGGATATTTTCGGATTTTCCAATTGGCACTTTTCGGATATATTTGGAAAATAAATTTAAGTATATTTTTTTTCCAATAGTACATTAGGTCCCCATAAAACCGCAGGCACCACCAAAATTTTTAAATTTCGAGTAATATATATTAAAGTGGGGGGTTGTTTCGATTAATTATATAAATTTATATACGATATAATTTAATAGCTATTAAAAATTTTAAAAGCCGATATTTCAAAAAACTATAAGTCTAGAGAAAAAGCATGCTTTATGAAATCGCAGCGAAAATGCTTTCCAACCCCCACAAAGAACTCAGAACCATTTTTGGTGTCGACCATGTAATAAACAATCAATATAAGCATTGGACTGACCTACTTGATCTTATCTTATTTTTTGGTTTTTTAAAAAAAATATTTATCCGGGTTATTAGCTTTTTTTTTTCCACTTACGTCTTTTTTAAATTTATTTTTTTAGATGATAAACCCATTATTATCTACCGTTTTTTTTCTATTATTAAAAAAAAAAAAAAAAAAAGGGTTATTTAGGTCCCCAAAAAGCCCGTTCACTCTCCCGACCGACTTGCTCCAGTCAATCCAACGGTGCCGACTGCACCGATTTTGCGGGGGCTGAGCTTAAAAATTGGCGTGGTTGGCTCGGTTTTTACCCGAGAAACCACGTAACCCGAAACCCTTCCCTATCAACCTAACCCCTATACATAACGTACCTTTCCAAGAAAAAGAAAAAAAAGTTTTTTTTGCGACTAAATGGTTAGAAAAATAATCCAAAAACACATAAAAACCAAAAAAAAAAATAGTTTCGTACCCCAAAAGTGAATTGGGGTTTTTTTCATCTAAAAAACCCGGGGGAAAACTTACCTAACTCTAATATACATTAAAATTTAACTTAAAAGGGTTTAACCCCCCCAAAAAATTTAAAAACCCACGGGTGTTACACAAAAATAATCCATAAACAAAGTTACACTCCCCTCAGAAATGTTGGTGTTTTTACTGAAAAAAATTTAAATTTTACTATCTTATTTTAACCTCAGTATTTCCATTTTTGGATAAATTTGGGTAAATTGTGTTTAACCAAATCCCTATTGTACTCTCCTGACTAAATGTCGCCCCCCTTCCCCCCAAAACCCCCGAAATAATGGACAGGACTTCGCTTTCGTTTTCAGAGACACCGACAATTTTTTTACGGCCTACATAGGTTTTTTTTCTAAAGGAATAGCTTTTTTTTTCCGGGAAAACCCATATTTAATTTTTTTTTTTTTTAATTCATCACAAAAATTTCTGGTCGCCGTTTCCATTAAAAACCATCCCATCAATAAGCACAAAATTTGTCGTCAGTCGGGGTCTCAGATAACAGGAAGTATTGAAAAAAAAACCCAAACCTACCTTATAGGTTTTAATGAAACCTAACCTAACCCTTAACCACTACGTATACCTCCCCTAACCAAACCCTTTAAAGGTTTTTAATAAAATTTAACCTACTTTAACCCTAATATCCAAACCTAGCATTATAGGTAAAACCTAACTAACCTTAACCTTGCAAAAAATTCGTATAAATTTTTTTTTATATGGGGTCTTTATTTGGGCGTTTTATTTCCGGGGAAATAAAACTCCGTATCCCCTTGAAAAACCCTATTTAGGCCGGGATAAATTTCGGGTCTCTAAAAACGCCGCAAAGTTCTCGCCCATTATACCCTACTCTTGAAAAAACAAAAATGATCACAGTTAGTATTCACCATCGAATTTACCTATTACCTTTTTCTAATAGCTGTAACAAACCCTTTCCCCCTAAACACTTTTACAAATCCCTTCATTCCCTGCCTTTTTAAAAACTATTTATAGTGTCACAGGCTTCCCTTTCTCTGACCCGGTCCATTCCTCGGCTGCCGGTTTATACTCTCGCCCACGTGGTTTTAAACCCAACCTAACCTGGCTTGGCACCTATCTTAAACCCAAATGATCAATCTATTGCTGGTATTTTTTCCCCGGTGCGAAACCGGGTAAAAACCCGATTAAATTATATATTGGTCCTGTAATATCAAGAATTGGGAAAACTCAAAAACGGCGGGGGGGGGGGTGTTCCCATCGGCGACAGTTTCCCGGTACAAAAGGGGCCTACTTAAAGAGTCTTTAAGGCGTTTTAATCATGCAACCTATGGATCTCTTTTAGTGGTACTTTTTTGCTATTGGGGAGGGAATTAAAAGATTAACCACAAACAAAAAAACCTTACGGGAAAACTGAAAAAATGTACCACGTGCGATGGGGAGGGGTGGATAACGTGGTGGGGCCCTGGGATTAGGACCCCGCCCATGACTCCTCCCTGAAATAGGGTTTTAAACAAAATCACAGGAGGTGAATTGTGTGCGAGATTAAAACCAGGCGATTTGGAGCTCTTACTCGGTCGCGCTGCACTTTCGTGCTGTGGTTGTTGTTTTATCATATTTTTATATTCTAGACACTGGACAGGATGTTAAATGACGTCTTTCTGCCTGACACTGTTGCCAGCCCCCCCACCACCACACCCCGGCCTGACCCATGTTTTCACCCCACCACACCACACACCCACCTGCCTGCCCAAAAATTTCCAGCCCCCCACACACGTCATAAACGTGGCAGTGTGGAACTCAAGACAGGCTTAAAAAGAGACACAAAATCGTCGACAGGAACCCCAAACACAGGGGAATTTGTGTCCATTGCACGGCCCTTTTTCACTTATTTCGGTTGTTTATACAGTCCCCCACTCTTGCAACATAAAATAATCACAATTAGTATTCACTATCAGAGCCTACCCATATAAATAGCTAGTGATGAAATCAGCTACGGGGACGGCTTCCTTCCCCCTAATATGTCTGGTTCTTTTGGGAAGCCGCTACAGCACAAGGGCCACTCGTAGTTGAGATCTTGCAAAATCGTAATGTTTCTGAATAGGGGCGTTCATGTCAGGAGGTACGAGGAAATTTTACCAGAGTTTTACCTCGTAAATGGTTTGCTGAATCCATCCCCAGGGAGCTGGAGGGGGACATTTTAAAAATTGAATACCTTAAACTAAAATCTTAAAAAAAAAAAATTAAAAAACGCAAGCAACTGATGGGGCGTCCAAAAAACTCCCCTAACTACTACTAACTACCACTAAAAAATACCACACAAAGGCTGAATAATTACCGGAATTTCGATGGAATCACTTTCGACGGTGAAAATGGGGTTTCGACGGTACCGTCGAAATCCGTCCAAACTTCCTATATGTTATCGCATGTAAATTGTATATCAAGGTAAAACCTAAAGAAAATTTTGTCATTGAAGGATTAATAAAAATCCAAAATTACTAGATCATTTTTCCACCAAAAAAAAAAGTGAAAAACATACAGCCAAATCCCCCATATCTTTCGTTTTTTCCCACCCCTAACGCGGTAACACTACCAAAATTAGCTTCCCATCCTTAAATTTTTTTTAATAAAAACAATTTGGGGAAATGACGGCTTTGAAAATATAAAAGCCTTTTTTGGGGGCCCTACAGAGCTAGTGCACTAACTATTAGGGTGGAAAGATCGCCACCCAGGGCAAAACCCGGGGATACGGGGAACCTATTCCCACATCGGTTAGGGAAACCCGGCTACACTCAATCCCGAAAGAAAAAGAAACACACGTCTGGCAACGCCGTGCCAACCCAGCCCGGGGCCGCGGGCCCCCCAGCCGGCCCGGCTTATCATAACCACCCAAAAACATCCCCGGGGAGAGGGGCTGAAAACTTTGTGGGGAAGGAAGGGTGGGAGGCCGAAGGGCCCGGGACGCTCTTCGGGCCCAAAAATGGGTTTTCATACTTCAAAGCCGTCATTTTAGGGCCCCCTTTGAGCTATGCCTAAGCACCTCCCTTGGAGACGGGGGAAGAAGCCCCCACCCCCCGGGGGGGCAAAAAAGCAAC
>JACEEZ010013553.1:0-12623 GCA_016584305.1 Chionoecetes opilio | reverse complement strand
TTTTCCTCTCTCTCTCTCTCTCTCCCTCTCTCTCTCTTCTCTCTCTCTCTCCTTTCTCTCCCCTTTTCCCCTTTTCTCTCTCTTCTCTCTCTCTGATATCTTTTAATACTTCTTTCTTTTTTGCCCAAATTTTTTTTTTTTATTATTTTTTTATATATTAATCAAAAGTCAATCAATCCTCAAAAAATATTTAAGGGAAAAAAGGTGGAGGGATGAATACATTTTTTTCCCCTTTCCTCCTTATTTCTTCTCTTGTTTTTGTTTTTTATTTTTCTCGCCGTTATCGGGTTTAAAAGTTTTATTTTTCCTGTAGCAATTTTTTCAGTTTATTTTAATCCCCTTTATCCTATGTCGTTGTGGTGGGGCTAGCGTCCCTGGTACGATTGCAAGCCCGGGTTTCGATGCCGGGCCGGGCAATCGGTGACGACCACCCACTGTTTTACTTCCTTTGGGATTTGAAAAGGGGTACCTGGTGTACCGGGAAGGGAAAATGTGGTAACGGGGGTGTCACACTACCCTTTTCCCCGGGGAAAGGGCCCTCACCCACCACAGGTCTAAGGGCTATCCACGGAGATGAGCACCGCATCCCACCGCAGCTTGCGTATGCTCCCATCTTTCCCTTCCCTTATCCTACCCTCTATCCAATCCACCCCCCTTTCTTTTACCTTTTTCCCCTCTCCCCCCTTATCCCCCCCTTTCCTTTCCTTATAAAAAGGGTTTTAATTATTTCGTTTTTTATTATTTTAGGTGTTTATAAATTTGTCATCGGGCGCCATCCCACAAAGGGGTTTTTTTTTTGCCAAGCTTCCTAAATCCTCACTTATTAAAAATTTGTCGTTCCCCTTTTCTCCTCTTCTCTCTCTCTCTCTCTCTCTCTCTCCTTCTCTCTCTCTCTCTCTCTCTCTTTCTCCTCTCTCTCTCCTCTTCTCTCTCTCTCTCTTCTCTCTCTCTTCCCCTTTATCCCCCCTTCCTCTCTTATAAAAAGGGGTTTTAAATTTATTTCCGTTTTATATTTTTTAGGTTTTTTATCAAATTTGTCACAGGCGCCAATCAACTGGGTTTTTTTTTTTCCCAAAGTTTCCCAAAAAATACATCACATATTTAATGATTGTCTTCTCCTCTCTTTCTCTCTCCCCTCTCTCTTCTCTCTCTCTCTTCTCTCTCTCTCTCTCTCCTCTCTCTTTCTCTCTCTCTCTCTCTTCTCTTCCTCTCTCTCTCTCTTCTCAAAAAACGCACAAAAAAATCAACCCTCCACCCTAACAAACAATCTTCTATTGGGGATACTATTACAAAAAAAAAGTTCTGATTAGCAGAAAACTGCAAAGTAAGGACTTTTCCCGGGCAAACATCGACCTGCTAAAAAGTGGGTGCAAAAAAACTCAACGGGTTTCCTTTGATGGTGATAATGCGGGGGTATAATATTTGTGATGTAGCCACTCATAGCATTTTAGATAATTTTTTTTCATTGATTATGCTCTAAAAAGTGAAAACAATAATATGCAGATCTTGTGTGTAAGTTGTCCCAGTACCAATTTTCCGGGAAAACCAAGTAAGTAAAAATTTTAAACGACTCTAGTGAAGGGTGGAAAAAAACGGGACTGTCTTAAACCCATTCCATCGTTCAGATTTGGGGCACGGGAATTTTTGATAAATTTTTTTTTACGGGATAGGTAAGTATCCCTCACCCTAAAAGACTAGGCCAGTAAGTTGTTGGCACCTAAAATAAACTTCCAGGTTTTAATCTTGATTCAAATTGGAATACTGTTAGAAAAAAAAACCTCTATTTTTCACAATGATATTCAAAACAAATGCATCCAAAAAAACAAAGACAGATAGGCAACCCTCCGCCAAGGTCTCCCCGCCCCTATCCCCCCCCCACACCTAACCATTATTTTACTCTAAACCAAACCCACCGTCAAAGAAACGACGGACACCGCACTTTAAACAGTACTACTCAAAAGGTGTTCACAACGCCAATCAGCATGACAACCCCCCACCACCCGACCCCAACCCCTTCATCCCTCATCCAAATATTTGCCACCCCCCCCACCCCCCTTCCTTATCCCCCCCTCCCCCGCTCCCCGGGCCCGTGGGGTCTACACCCCCCGCCCGCCGGGGGGGCCATCGGTTACCCCGAGGCCTCGAATTGTTTGGGGGCACCCCTAAACCAACATCATTGAAAAAACAAAAATACTCATTGGGAAAGATCACGAGCGACGTGACCCTCACCACACCAAATCTTTTCACCACTAACCAATGTTGGCCCTCTAACACACATCAAAAAAAAAAAATGGATGCTTCAACTGGGGAATTTCACAATTCCGCAAGCCTTTTTGCGGGCACCACTCCCCACTACATCTAAAACACAGAACTCTAGGGGAAGAACACGCGCGACGCGACCCTCACCACACGCAATTTTTCACCCATAACAAAAGTTGACCCTCTAACCAAAAAAAAAAAACGAAATGGGTGCTTCAACTGGGGGGAATTCCCCAAAAACGTAAACTTCGGGCATGACCAAAAAACTAAAATGTAATTCTGCCACCCCCTAGACAAAAGTCTCGTTTCTCTAATTTTCAGTAGATAGGGATGTGGCGAAGAAATCTCCCCCGGTGTATGTTAAAAAAAAGGATTTGATAACTATTGACATAAAACGCCCAGTCCTACAGTCTAATTTTGAAAAATAATTCTTATATTATAGAGATATTGATTGTTGGTGTGAGGAACATGGCTACGTCTAAAACTCCTGATAAACTTTTAACTTTCCAAATTTTTTACAGTTTTTAGATGTGTGCTGGACGTTGGGGGAGGTGTATGTATTTATGTTGAAAAACATTAAAAAACTAATATAATAGATTACCTTTTCCAAACAACCAGGTTAGAGGATTTATGGCTGAGTGTGCAGAGTCATATGTTGCCAGCCGTTTCTTTGGATGTGTTTCGGCACCTTAAGGCCCCAGTGGCTTCTTTTGAGTATATGCGGGATTTTTTTTAGACAGTATTGGAAGAAAAAAAGGGTTTTAATGAAATTGGGTGTTTTTAAAAATATGCTTATTTCCTAAGAAAAACAAATGAGTGGTATTACATTTGCAAAAAACTTACACAGTTATGAAAGGCCCGGGGGGACACCACATCATTACTTTACTAGATTTGAAAATTACCAAAAAACCAAAATCTTTTTTAGCAAAATATGTTGTTCCAAAAATAATACAGACCTGCCCCTACATATTTTTAAAATATTAAAAGCCAAAGCGAAAGCCAAAGATAAAAACTTTTATCGGGGTAAAATAAAAAGGATTCTCTGTGTGTTTTTTTTATGGAACAGTCTCAAAACCTTAATCAAAAAATGAACCCACAATGTTGACATACAAGTAATTATTTTTAAAAATAATTTTACAAAAGTCTGGACAAAAGTGCTCCCCTTTTAACCCAAAGGGGTTTTAAAAAACCCTTTTCACCGGGGTTAATGACGATTTTGCGTCTGGCCCCTGAAGAAAATGAGATACTCGCATAATTGAGGGGTGACGGTCTAACATTTTCCCCTTTCAACAAAAGTACACTAACGAAAAAAAAAGCAATTAAGTTCGTATTGCTAAATAAAAAGGAATATTATTTCAATAAATTCTATATTCTAAAGGTAATTCATCTAGTTATGGAATCTTATTTAAGAATTAGTCCCCACAAAGAACGTGGTCTGAATCTTTGAATTTGAAAATGTAGTGAGAAGGCCGAATGTTTTTTTAATTTTTTTTTGCAAGTGTGAAAGACAACTTATGATCAAACCAAAGACTTTACAGAAAAATCCTTATCTTCGTTGGGGACCCTTTTTATTAAAGGTAAAAAGGGGGTGAAAAATTGAACTTTGACCTAAACCCCCTGGGCACTAATACAGTGATATTAAAAATTAAAAGTCGAAAGATACTGTTTTGTGGCTCGAGGGATTCGCTTAAGTTCACAAGGGTGCCTTTTGTATATTTGGTTTTACCTAAAATTGCATAATAAAAACTTTTACGTTACCGGGGTATTTCCCCCGGCGGAAACATGCTATGTCATTCCCTTTTTAAAAAAGGTGTTTTAAAAATGCGACTAAAACGGGCCCAAATTTCTCTTTTTACCCGTACCTCTAAGATTTTAGAAAAAAATGATTTCAGCTTTCAATTATTAAAAAAAAAAATAAGTATCTCTCTAAAATGCCAGGGTGGTTTTTAATTTAAACTTTTACCGATCGCTCTAACCCGTGAAATTAAAATTAAAAAATTGGATGTAAAAAATATCATTTTTAAAATTAGTATTTATCCAAAAACATATGCAGTGTCAGCCACAGTTTCTGCTAAGAAAAATGTTTTAACCTTAATATTGACTCCCTTTTGGGTTTTAAAGCTTTTGTAACATAATCAGTCTTTTAAAATTTCAAAAAAACATAAAAAAAAGAAAAATTTAGCTATGGGCCCCCAAGGTTTCCTCCTGGGACCAGTTTATTCAACTTTTTATCAAGACATGGCTCAAAACTTCAATGTCTGTCACTTGTCCAGTACATGACGACACTCAATTTTTTCAAGTGGGTTCTCGAAAAAATTTGGCCCATCATTAAAAAACGGAGGCAACCCTTACTAAGGGAAAAAAATATTTTCTTAGTAAGGGGCCCGATGATCAATGCCGCAAGACACAAGTATATTCATTGGAACAACGTTAAATGCAATGTACCTGGAATACTATGAAATTTGGACGCACCACGTCCGCCCTCACACAGGTCAAAAAATTTGGTTTATACATGGCGCTATTTACTATTTGACACGATATTAACGGTTAAATAAAAGGTCATTGGGATGTTAATGTATATTGCCCATAGGTAAACTTTGATAATCTGCAGGAAATTGTTGCCCCGCACTTGTATTGAGTCTTACCAACTAACGCATACGCATTTGGGGTACCCCCAAAACTACTCTTTTTTCATAAAGTACAAAACACAAAATTTTCTGCCAAGGGTTTCCATAGGGGGTATAAGAAAAATTGCCATATCTCCCCCGCCTTTAAAAAACTAGGGTGGTCAGAAATTTAAATTTTTTAATTTTTTTTTTTACTAAAATTGCCATGTATAAATCTCTGAAAAGGCATGTATCCCACTGGGGTCCACTCTTCCTAACGTCCAAAGAGCACAAAAAGTTCATGACGGACAAAAAAAGTAAACTTTTTATTTCCCGAGTTGGGCAATCACCGGTGCTAAAAAATTTTTCATAAATGGACCAAAAAAAAAGGAACTCCCCCCCAGCCAAAGTCACTAAGGCAAAACACTTTTTTTTTTAAAAACTAGACTAGTCAACATATTTTTTTCAAGACCCAAAAAATTTTTTGTAGAGTATGTTTAGCAGATTCTACAATTTTACCTCCGCCAACGAAGTTGGAGGGGGGTTATGTTTTTCACCCCGATCTGTCTGTCGTCTGCTGCTGTTTTTAGTGTATAGGGTTTCTCAAAAAATTTCGAAAAAGATTTGGGGCCAACTCGGTAAACCAAATCTATTTGGGACTAGCCCCAAAAACCGCCCTCCGGGGGGGCTTTTTTTGGGTAGCTCCTGCGGAGGGGTATTGGTGGGCCTACGCCCCCACCTGTGTTTGGTGGGCCAAAGGGCCCCCCAAAAAACAGACTCTACAGATACCCCTTCTAAAATTCCCGAAATCAGGTGTAAAATGTATGTATTAACGCCTTCCCCTTCCCACTCACCCCCCAAACCCCTTCACTCACCATTACCCTCACCCCCCCCCCTTCATCCCCCTTTAAAACCCCTCACCCCCCCCACCCCCCCCATTTACTACCCTTACCCCTCACCCACCCCCACCACCCCTTCCCTCCCCCCCATCTTTTCCCCACCCCCACCCATCCCCCCCCCCCCATTCATCACCCAAAACCCAACACCCTTACCCCACCCCCTTCACTCACCCCTTACCCCTCACCCACATCAAGGGTTTCCCCAAATTCTCGCAACCCACTTTTTTTTCACAATTATCCTATAGGGTGCTAAAAAAAAAAAAAAAAAGTGATCCGATATCTCTAAATGGGGTTTGACCTCTCCCTGGTCACCTGTTCCAAAATGTGGGATATATGGGATTCCGCACGGGGGCGGAACCCTTTCCACACACACCACACACCAGACACCACACTTTCGTTTTATTAATATACTAGCGCAAAAACCCCTCCGGCGGGGCTTTTTGGGTGCTCCTGCGGGGCGGTATTGGGGGGGGGCCTCGGGCCCCCCACCTTGTTTGGGGGGCCTTCGGCCCAAAAAAACAGGACTCTCCGTAGCCCTTTCTAAATTTCCTGAAACATGAAGTAAAATGTATGTATTACCCCCCCCCCATTCCTCACCCCTTACCCCTTTCCCCCCCCCCCATTCACTCACCCCTTCCCCTCACCCCCCACCCATTCACTCCCCATTACCCCCACCAACACCATTCACTCACCCCTACCCATCCCCCCACCTTTCCCTCACCCCCACCCATCACCCCAACCCATCACCCCCCCCCCCATTCACTCCCCAAAACCCCCACCCATTTCACTCACCCAAACACCCCACACCCATTACCCATCACCCCACCCATTCACTCACCCATTACCCATCACCCTACTCAAGGTTTCCTCAATTCTCGCAACCCACTTTTTTCACAAATTTTCGCTAATAGGAAAGGCTGCTAAAAAATAAAAGTGATCGGGTCATCTCATATTGGGCTTAAAAAAACCCTTTCCCCCGGTCCACCCAGGGTTTCCAAAAATGTGCCATATGAGGGGATTTTCGCCACGGGGGGCGGAACCTATACCAGACACACACACACACACACACACACCACACACCAACAACAGACAGACGACAGACACACTTTCGCTTTTTTACCCTTACCCATCACCCCCCACCTATTCCCTACCATCACCCATCACCCCCCCAACCCATCACCCCCACCCATTCACTCACCCTCACTCCACACCTATTACCCATCACCCCACCCATTCACTCCCCATTAACCCCTCCCCTACATCAAGGTTTCCTCAATTCTCGCAACCCACTTTTTTTTCACAATTATCGCCAATAGGCTGCAAAAAAAAAAAAAAAAATGATGGGGATCATCTCAAAGGGGGTTAAAAAACCTTCCCCCTGGTAAACCCGTTCCAAAAAATTTTTTCATATGAGTGTTTGGGGCCAAGGGGGGGGAAACCTATACCAGACCACACACCCCACACCAGCAGACAGACGACAGACCACTTTCGCTTATTTTTACCATTCCCCATCCCCCCCCCCCCCCTATTCCCTCCCCTCCCCCCATCACCCCCAACCCATCACCCCCCAAAACCCCCCATTCACTCCCCATCACCCCCACCCATTACCCTCCCCCCAAACCCATTCACTCACCCTTACCCATCACCCTACTAAAGGGTTTTCCTCAATTCTCGCAACCCATTTTTTTTTCAAAATTATCGCTAATGGGCTGCAAAAAAAAAGAAAAAAAAAAAAAAAGTGATCAATCTCATAAAAGTGGGTTTAAAAACCTTCCCTGGTGAACCCCGGGTTCCCAAAAAATGTTTCAATAGGTGATTGCCCACGGGGGGCGGAACCTATCCCAACAACACCACACCACACCCACACACACACCAGACAGACAGACGACAGACCACTTTCGCTTTTTTTCCATTCCCTCACCCCCCACCTATTCCTCACCCATCACCCCACCCCCCCCAACCCATTTCACCCCCCCCCAATTACTCACCCTCCCCCCCACACCCATTACCCATCCCCCCACCCTTCACTACCCATTACCCATCACCCTACATCAAGGTTTCTTCTTTTCTCGCAACCCCATTTTTTTTTTCACAATTATCGTAAAGCTGCAAAAAAAAAGAAAAAAAAAAAAAAGTGTCGAATCTCTCATAAGGGGGCTTTGCCTTTCCCCTGGTCAACCCGGTTCCAAAAATGTGCCATATAGGTGATTGCGCAGGGGGGGCGGAACCTTACCCACACACCAAACAACACAAACACACAACAGACAGCAGACGACAGACAACAGACAGACGACAGACGGGACAGAAGACAGACACACTTTGCTTATTATTTAGATAAAAAAGAACTGTTTTTTTTTTGAATTTTTTTCTATTGAAACTGTTCCAGGGAAAACCAATTGATGAAATATTCGGCCGGAGTATGCCTATACTGAGTGCATAATATATTATTTTATTATATAATTATATATTTTAAATATATATATTTATATATATATATTATATTATATATATAATTATATATATTATATTATATATATATAAATATATATAATATATAAAATATATATATATATTTATATTTAATATATATATATATTTTATATATATATTATATATATATAATATATATTTTATATATTATAATATATAATAATATATATTTTTATTATATAAAAATATATATATAATATTTTTAAAAATATAAAAAAACGTTTTTTTACATTTTTTAATGAAATCAAATAAACTTAGCAATGTGAAAAATTTTCGAATATTGGGGCGGAGGTATCCCTCTACTGATGCCCCCCCCCCCCATCTTTTATTGTAAACCTGGGTTTTTACTGAAATTTTTACTTGGGGTTTTACTAAACTTTTTTGCAGATTTTTTTTTTAATTTTTTTGTAATTTATGTCTTACTAAAATTCTACTTGCTTTCTATAATGTTTAGAAAATTTTAAAATAGTTCTTTTACTGTAATTTATCTTTACCGAATTCTCCTTTTTTTAGGGAAATTTTATTTTTTATTTTTTTTTTACTTTTACTAGATTTTGCAATCTCTACCGGGGAATTTAGTCCCCGGTTTTATGTTGTACCTCGTAGGGGTCCTACAGTGACTCACCAATCATATTTTTTGCCATATATTAGATGTAAAAAAAAGTTTGACATGTAGTCAGGTCTCCCAAATTTTTATACGTATTTTCGAAAAACCACTACCCTTGAAAAGAAAAATTTTGAATTTGAATTTTGTTTCGACTCCCTCTTCTCTTCTCCTCTCTCTCTCTTCTCCTCTTCCCTCTCTCTCTCTCTCTCTCTCTCCCCTCTCTCTCTCCCCTCTCCCCCTCTTTTCTCTCTCTCTCTTTTCTCTCTCTCTCTCTCTCTCTCTCTCCTTCTCCCCTTCTCTCCCCTTTTTTTTTCTATTTTTTTTTTTGAATTTTTTTTTTTTTATTTTTATACCATCTTACAAAAATGTACAATTATTTAAAGGGAAAATTTTTTAAAAGTAAAAAGGGGGTATTTTGGTCCACCTTCTTAAAAAAACCTTTAAACCCAAATACATATACCTATGTTTATTTTAATGTAACATTTAAATGTTCAATTAATCTCGTGACTTTTTTCCACGCCTTACTGAGCCAAACATGTACATCATTTAAAAACTCCGCCCCGCACACAGCAAACAAAAAGTCGTCAAGCAGGGGGGCCGGGGCTGCGGGTACGACAGGGCCCCTCAGGTGGGGGTTAACCTCTACAGGGCGGGGCGGGCCCTGCAGGTGCCATGGGCCGGGGTCTGTAGTTGCCTCTGCGCGGCGTGGCCCGGGCTGTAGGGCCACGGTCAGTTTTCGAAGCCCCTTTCAAAACATCCGCCCTATCATACTGTCGCAGGAAGGCATGCCGATCCGTCGGGGTAAGTTGCGGCGGAAGTCGTCACCTAGGGGTTTGGGGGTAGGGTCCCTGGGGGGGGGTTTTGGGGGGCCCCGGTGGGGGGTGGCTGGTGAAGGGAGCGCCAGGGAGCGTGTCTACGGACGGTGTCTCCCGGCTGCCTACCCGACCCCAAATCAGGTCCCATGTCTCATGCCGCCGTCTCTCCCCCCAGGTTTGAATCATATGGAATAGTCCCTGGCAGTACTCACAAGTAAGCCCCTTCGGGCAAAGCTCCTCAGAGGGCCCTGACGATGGACCAAGAGCACTTTACCTACGTGGCCTTCGAGAACTTTTTGGGTTTCTCGTTTCCTCCCCCATGGCACCCCTGCCCCAAAGGCCTCCGGATGATTGATTTTCTCTCTCTCTTTTCTCTCTCTACTTTTCTCTCCTTTTTCTCTCTCTTTTTATCTCCTCTTTTCTCTCCTCTCTCTCTCTCTCTTTCTTTTTCCCTCTCTCTCTCTTCTTTTCCCCTCTCTCTTCTCTCTCTCTCTCTCTCTCTCTCTCTCTTCTCTCTCTCTCTCCCCTCTTCCTCTCTCCCCTCTCCCTCATCTCTCTCTTCTCTCACTGTCTCGTCTCTCTCTCTCCCCTCTCTCTCTCCCCTCTCTCTCTCTCTCTCTCTCTCTCCCTCTTCTCTCTCTCTCCCTTCTCTCTCTCCCCCTCTCTTCTCTCTCTCTCTCCTCCTTGGGACTGTGAGGGACCGACTCCCTCCGGTCCCCGGCTCTCAAGCGGGGAGGGGGATCATCCCCCCACTGCCCCTCCCGTAGTCGTTGTTGTTGTTGTTGTTGCTGGTTTTGTTGTTGGAGCTGCGCTGATGTTGTTGTTGTTTCGTCGCTCCTGCTGCTCCCATGTTGCCGGGGGGAGCGTTCCCTGGATATTGGTCGTCGGTTGGGTTTAGGCGCTCAGACGCCCCCCTTTTGTCCAGCAGTGCCAGGTGGCACTGGGCATTTTACTCATCCAGGTGAGGGGGAACTGTAATCCTACGGCCTCACTTGGGCCTTATACACCGCAGACCCCGTCAGCGCGAGCAGTATCTTCTCGGCGCAGGAGAGTCACCCTCAGGGGGCTCGCGTGCCAATTCTCAGATGGCGGTCAAAGTGGAGCCCGGAGTCAACCTCCAACCCCCCGGGTGTTGATGGGTCCTAGATGGCAAAAGGGGATCGTCTCCAAACTTCAAACTTTTTCCCCGAGTGCCTGGGGTCCTCCCCGAAGTGATATAACCCTGGCCGGGTCCCCCTCGGCAGCAACTTGACCTGCCACCGTCTTCCCCATCCTCTCTCTCCCCCTCCCTCCCTCTCCCTTTTTCTTTCCCCCCTCTTTTCACTCTTTCTCTTTACTTTTTCTCTCCTCTCTCTTCTCTCTCTTCCCTTTTTCTTCTCTCTCTCTCTCTTTCTCTCTTTTCTCTCTCTCTCTCTCTTCTCTTTTCCCTCTTTCTCCCCCTCCCTTTTCTTTTTCCCCTTTTTCTCTGTTCCTTTTTTATTTTTATTTTTTTTTATTTAAACATACATGACTAAAGCCCAAAAGGGCCACTGTCGTGTGTTCCTTTTTAAAGGGCAATTTCACATAAATATAAAACCTTAAAAACAAAACATTTTTTTACATTTATGCATCACAAAGGTTTGTTGAGGCACTTTTCTGCCTAGTGTCACGTATCACTACCTCAGCGGGGGGGGCCTAAACAGTCTCCCCGATTGGCCGCCAATTTTATCTCTCTCTCTTTTCTCTCTCTCTCTCTCCTCCTCTCTCCTCCCCCTCTCTCTCCTCTCTCTCTTCTCTCTCTCTCTCTCCTTTCCTCTCTCTCGGTCTCCTTCCTCTCCTCTCTCTTCTCCTCTCTCCTCTCTCTCTCCTCTCTCCTCTTTCCTCTCTTTCTCTTCTCTCTCTCTCTCTCTCTCTCTCCTCCCCCTTTTCTCTCTCCTCTCTCTCCTCCTTCTCTCTTCTCTCTCTCTTTCTCTCTCTTCTCCTCTCTCTCTCTCTTTTCCTCTCCTCTCTCTTCTCTCCTCTCTCTCTCTCTCCTTTCTCTCTCTCTCTCTCTCTCTCCCTCTCTATCCTCTCTTCTCTCTCTCTCTCTCTCTCCTCTCTCTCTCTCTCTTCTCCCCTTTCTTCTCCTCCCCCCTCTCTCTTTTTCTCCCCTCTCTCTCTCTTCTCTCTCTCTCTCTCTCTCTCTCTTTTTAGAAAGGAGAGAGAATATATCTCTCCGAAAACAGGGTTTTGTTTTTTCGTGACAAACAGGCTTTGCAGTGAAAAAAGCGTGCCCCCAACACGTAAAGGTGACGTGGTAAACCTTTCCTTAACCAGCCCAACCCTGACTTCCTAAAAACATCACCAAGACCAACTCCAAAAAAACTGCCGAGAAATTGGGGTGAAAACGTATGGGTAAATAAGGACTATTAAACGACATATAATGGAAAAAGCCAAGGGTCCCATAAGTGAATTCTGGAACAATTAAAGAGGTATGGGGCTTTTCCCGGAAAATATCCCCCCACGGGTGAAACCGGGGGGTGTCACCCGTCACCCCAACCCCCCAAAAACGGGCGACCTTCCCGCCCCCGGGGGAAGCCGAGGGGGTGTCACCCCTCACCCTAACCCCCACAGCAGGGGGACTCGCATCCAGCTGGATAATTTAATTCCCCTAACTAAATAGTAAAACTGCAAACCAAAATCAATAGCCCCCCGAAGCCACGGGAAAACCCCTGTACCCTTTTTATTTAACGCCGAGTGGGCAGTTTTAGAGATAAAATAACTAATGAAAGTGAAAAAAGAACAGGAAAGGAATGAAAAACCAAAAAGTCCCCTCAGAAAAAAGACTATTGATCGTGACATGAATCTGAGCAACATCAAATTTCCCACCTGAATGATAACTGTGGGATCATAATTAAAAATTTCCTCAAAAAAAAGACCCCCCTTAATTTTTTTTGGGTAGACCCTTTAAAAAAAAGTGTTTGGGGGT
>JACEEZ010013552.1:470000-565000 GCA_016584305.1 Chionoecetes opilio | reverse complement strand
TATATATATATATATATATATATATATATATATATATATATATATATTATATATATATACTATATATAATATTATATATATATATATATATATATATATATATATATATATATATATATATATATATATGTATATATATATATATATATATATATATATATATTGAGTGTGGTCCAAGAAGAGGGGGTAAAATTTCAAAGTGCACTGGTCCTCTCTCCACACCGCTGCTTTTTTTTGTGTTGCATTCTGCTCTTTGTGTGCAGAATTTAATCGCGATACAATGATATTTACAGGTCGACCCATTATCTCGCTTTCAATCATAGGATTTAACCCGGAAAATATCACATACCCGAACTGGAGCACTTCCCGACATCACAGACTCAAATGGTGTTGATTTCTTAATTTTCCTGGGTTGGTAACCCCATAGACATATTTTATCAACTAAAAACTGATATACAGCTGTCTGAATGCTGAATTTCATTATTTGGTTTTCACAGTAAATTTTAGGGGTAGGCCATACCCTGGTTAGGGTACTTCTAGTAGAGATAAAGCAAAATGGTTCGCATTTTTGAACTGAGAAGGGTCGATTTACACAACATAGAAGTGGTTTCATCGACACTGATTTATTGACAATAAACAAAATATTGCCAAAAAAATCGTTTTTCTATAGGAAAATAGAGAAACTGAAATTTTCTGTCATATTTTGCAGGTTTTAGTAAATAAATGAAATATGAAAGCATTTCTATTTGTAAATCGACCCTTCTGAGTTCAAAAATGCAAACCATATTGATCTATCTCTATTAGAAGTACCCTAACCAGGGTATGGCCTACCCCTAATATACGGTATGAAAACCAAATAATGAAAATCAGCATTCAGACAGCTGTATATCAGTTTTTAGTTGATTAAATGTGTCTATGGGGTTAGTAACCCCGGAGAATTCAGAAATCAACACCATTTAGGTCTGGTCTGTGATGTCGGGAAGTGCTCCAATTCGGGTATGTGATATTTTCCGGGCTAAATCCTATGATAGAAAGCGAGATGATGGGTCGACCTCTAAATTAAGTTTTATCGCCATGAAATTTCATAGACTTGTAACCTATGGGTAATGGACAAAAAAAAAAATAACCTTGTGGAGGAATAAAAGTAGAAAATATATTTTTGGTGGACCACCCTAAGATATATATATATATATATATATATATATATATATATATATATATATATATATATATATATATTATATATATATATATATATATATATATTATATATATATATATATATATATATATATATATATATATTAGTTGATTTTCTTATTTGATACATCATGATGTTTCAGGGTGACAGAGACACTCGTCATACTTGGGGTTGTTTATGCGCAACGTTTCGCCAAGGCACTTGGCATCATCAGGCTAAAAATAGTTAAAATTTAATATATTGTAATGCTAAAAAGCGAACATCTAAAAAATTAATTCTAAGAAACAATAAAATATTCCTATATTATCTAAAAATTACTAACTAATAAATAAAATATAATTTGTACTTAACGGACCTTGGTGTGTATGCTGTCTGAGTTGGTAGAGGACTGAATGAACACTAGTTTTGTGGGTGACATTTCAGCTTGTGTGGGGCGATCGAACCGAGAGTCGGGCAATCGAAAACAGTGGTAGTCATTTGAGTATATGTAGTTGGTGTGAAATGACTTGGTTATTAAGATCAGGGGACAAATGCTTGATGTGTATAGCTTCTAATAATTTAGTGTCACTAGGGTAGTGTGCCTTGGATAGGATACTAAAGTCATTCATAGAAAAAGGGTGTTCTAAATCATGTGAGTGTGAGCGGATTGCAGATTGCGAAGGTGAAGAAATGGGTCGACCAGTACGACCTTAAGGTGTTTCTGCACGTACTGGTCGACCCATTTCTTCACCTTCGCAATCTGCAATCCGCTCACACTCACATGATTTAGATCACCCTTTTTCTATGAATGACTTTAGTATCCTATCCAAGGCACACTACCCTAGTGACACTAAATTATTAGAAGCTATACACATCAAGCATTTGTCCCCTGATCTTAATAACCAAGTCATTTCACACCAACTACATATACTCAAATGACTACCACTGTTTCGATTGCCCGACTCTCGGTTCGATCGCCCCACACAAGCTGAAATGTCACCCACAAAACTAGTGTTCATTCAGTCCTCTACCAACTCAGACAGCATACACACCAAGGTCCGTTAAGTACAAATTATATTTTATTTATTAGTTAGTAATTTTAGATAATATAGGAATATTTTATTGTTCTTAGAATTAATTTTTTAGATGGTTCGCTTTTTAGCATTACAATATATTAAATTTTAACTATTTTTAGCCTGATGATGCCAAGTGCCTTGGCGAAACGTTGCGCATAAACAACCCCAAGTATGACGAGTGTCTCTGTCACCCTGAAACATCATGATGTATATATATATATATATATATATATATATATATATATATATATATATATATATATATATATATATATATATATATATATATATATTATAACACGTGCCAGGAGCCTGACTGGTGTGTGTCCTCAAGTGAATGAGGAAGAGGAGATGAGGAAGAGGACATGAGGAGAGAGAGATAAGAGTGGAAGGTGGTCCCCCCTGGTGGGCCCCTCAATCCCACGTGGCGTGCGGCGCCCGAGTCACTCAGTGGAGGCTTGGCTCGACTAGCGAATGCCGCGTGCCGCTCCACTCCGTAGCCTTTCTTGCTGTCCATCGTTGTTGAGTTGCTACGTTTGTAGTTGTTGAGTCCTTGTTTAGGGAGTTTGCCCTGCCTTCACTTGAGTCAGTGAATAGCTAGAGAACGTTGGTTCCACCATTACGGTGAGGCCCTGCAGGCTTAACACGTACAGACGGACGGAAGGCGGGAAACGAATGGTAACCGTGTTTTGGACTTCTGGCTAACACAGGAGACACTGAGACACACACACACATCGCCTGTACACTAATTAACCTTTGTTCTGCGAGGCCAGCTCATAACACAACTGCCAGTTTCCCGTCCTTCTGGACAGTGGGATGGAAAGGCGGGAGGTGCACTCCAGTACTTAACGTAACAGGGAGGAACTTTCCATCACCACTGTTAAACCGCCCAGAGATACAACCGCGGTAGGGTTTTGAGGTGTTACGTAGTATATTTCTTCAAGTATCACTTAGAGTGGAGGTGAGAGCAGAGGGTGCTCTCACTCATGTTTGTTTAGTGATACAGCCGGGCCTGTCAGTAGCCTAGGCTGTAATCGGTAGTATTCATAAGTGTTTGAGCAGGAGAGAAGAAGGGAGGGTTACGGCCCCTCTCTCTCTCTGGATAGAAGCTGGAGGGCTTATATCGGTTCACGGTTTAGTGAACAGTCTGTTGCGCTGAGGCCACAGTCGTAACAGTGGCGACCTTGCCAGGATACTTGAAGTGTGCTGCTACGTTAACACTGTCTTGAAGTGTAATAAGTTTTGTGTTGTTTTGTTTTGTCTTTTGTACCTCAGTTGAGTGCAGCCTAGTCCACTATGCAGTCTCCTGGCCTTGGTTCACGAGAGAGTTCCCGACCAACGTCTCCCGAGCACGTGTCGTTACCGCCCGTCCAACCACACAGTCCGCTCCCTCGTCTGGCGGGAGGCCGTGGTGACAACCCCGGTATAATGCACTCCGAGCCTGTATACCAGGGAGGGTTGTCGATGGAGGCTCTGTTACAGCTGGAGTTGAGGAAGATGGAGGCAGAGGAGAGGAAAGCAGAGCGGCAGTGGCAGTCTGAGGAAGCGGAGAGACAGAGGCAGTATGAGCTGGAAAAATCTCGCTTGGAGTTCACTGCCGCCACCCGTGTGTCGCCTCAGGTGCCGACGCGGGAAGACACTGCCGAGATGAGGCTCGCTAAAAGTCTCAAGCTAGTTCCGGCTATTGACGAGGAAAAGGTGACAGAGTGGTTTAGGAGGTTTGAAAAGAAGGCTCGAGAGTTTGAGTGGTCTCGTGAACGGTGGATTGGACTGGTAGCTAATGTGTTTGCAGGGAAAAGCCCTGGAGGCGTATGATTTGCATGGACGGGATGAACCTGGAGGATTTTGATGAATTTAAGACATCCATCCTCAAGGTGACGGGGCTTCGGCCAGAAGCAAAAATAGGGTGCAGTTTCAGAGGTGCTCGGAAAAGGACGGCCAGACACCTACGTGGCCTGTGCTAGGTATCTGGGAGGAGACTCTTGGCAAGTGGCTAATGAGTTTAGGATATGGACTCCCAAAGACCTCAAGTATTTAATCCTCATGAGCACTTTACCATCATAGCTGACAAGGACATAGGTGCAAGATTAGGGAGAAACGCTTTAAGTGTTTTAAAGGGGGCGGCGCAACGTGGGCCGATGACAGAGTCTTAGCTCTACGAGGGTCGGGGCCCCAAGGTGGGTAGTACTACTCCGTACTTTGGGAGAGGACTGCTGGAGAGGCAGCCTCGTAAATAAGACCACCTGTCAGCACAAGGAAGGTAAGGATGGAGAGAAGCTTAGGAGTCCTCATTAGTCTAAAGGGAGTTCTTCTATTGTAAGCAGACGGTCACATCAAGATGAACTGTGCTAAGTGGAAGGCAACTCAGTCTTTCCAAGCCAGTGGCCTGATTGTTGGCCGCCAAGATTTGATACATCATGATGTTTCAAGGTGAAGAGACACTCGTCAACTTGGGGTTGTTTATTATGCGCAACGTTTCGCCAAGGCACTTGGCATCATCAGGCTAAAAAAGTTAAATTTAATATATTTGTATGCTAAAAAGCGAACATCTAAAAAATTAATCTAAAAACAATAAAATATTCCTATATTATCTAAAATTACTAACTAATAATAAAATAATAATTTGTACTTAACGTACTTGGTGTGTATGCTGTCTGAGTTGGTAGAGGAACTGAATGAAACACTATTTTTTGTGGGTGACTTTCGCTTGTGTGGGGCGATCGAAAACCGCGAGTCTGGCCATCGAACAGTGGTATTCATTTGAGTAAGGTCAGTTGGTGTGAAATGACTTGTTATTAAGATCAGGACGAATGCTTGATGTTTTATGCTTCTAATAATTTATGTCACTAGGTATGTGCCTTGGATAATGATACTAAAGTCATTCATAGAAACAGGGTGTTCTAAATCATCAGTTGGAAGTGTGAGGCGGATTGCAGATTGCGAAGGTGAGAAATGGGTCGACCAGTAGAACCTTAAGGTGTTTCTGCACGTACTGGTCACCCATGTCTTCACCTTCGCAATCTGCAATCCCGCTCCACTCACATGATTCAGATCACCCTTTTTCTATGAATGACTTTAGTATCCTATCCAAGGCACTACTACCCTAGTGACACTAATTATTAGAAGCTATACACATCAAGCATTTGTCCCCTGATCTTAATAACCAAGTCATTTCACACCAACTACTATACTCACCTGACTACCACTGTTTCGATTGCCGACTCCTCTGTTTCGAATCGCCCCACCAATCTAAATTCACCCACAAAACTAGTGTTCATTCAGTCTCTACCAACTCAAGAGCATACACACCAAAGGCCGTTAATTACAAATATATTTTATTTAATTAGTTTAGTAATTTTAGATAATAGTTAGGAATATTTTATTGTTTTCTTAGAATTAATTTTTTAGATGTTTCGCTTTTTAGCATTACACTATATTAAATTTTCAACTATTTTTAGCCTCTGAATGCAAGTGCCTTGGCGAACGTTTGCGCATAACAACCCCAAGTATGACGAGTGTCTCTGTCACCCTGAAACATCATGATGTATATATATATATAATATATAAATATATATATATATATATCTATATATATATATATATATATCTATATCTATATATATTATATATATTATAACACGTGCCAGGCTGACTGGTGTGTGTCCTCAAGTGATGAGGAAGAGGGATGAGGAAGAGGACATGGAGAGAGAAATAGAGGTGAAGGTGGTCCCCCCTGGGGGCCCCTCAATCCCACGTGGCGTGGCGGCGCCCCGCTTCACTCAGTGGAGGCCTTGGCTCGACTAGCGAATGCAGCGTGCCGCTCCACTCCGTAGCCTCTCTTGCTGTCCATCGTTGTTGAGTTGCTACGTTTGTATTTTGTTGAGGGGTCCTTGTTTTTTAGCGGAGTTTGCCCTGGCCTTCACTTGAGTCAGTGATAGCTAGAGAACGTTGGTTCCACCATTACGGTGAGCCCTTCAGGCGTAACACGTAGAGGACGGACGGACGGCGGGAAACGAATGTTAAACGCGTGTTTTGGAGTTCTGGCTAGCACAGGAGAACCTGAGAACACACACACACATCGCCTCATACTAATTAACCTTTGTGCTGCGAGGCCAGCTCATAACACCTACTGCCAGTTTCCCGTCCTTCCTGGACAGTGTGTGGAAAGGCTGGATTGCACTCTCAGTACTTAACGTATCAGGGATAACTTTCCATCACCCTGTTAAACCGTCCCCAGAGATTACACCGCGTAGGGTTTTTAGGTGTACGTAGCATAATTTCTTCAAGTATCAACTTAGAGTGGAGGTGAAACAGAGTGTGCTCTCAATCTTGTTTGTTTAGTGATACAGCCGGCCTGTCAGTAAGCCTAGGCTGTAATCGGTAGTATTCTTACGTGTTTTGGGAGCAGGAGAGAAGAAGGGAGGGTTACGGCCCCTGCTCTCTCTCTGGATAGAGCTGGGGCTTATATCGTTCAATGCACGGTTAGTGAACGTCTTTGCGGCTGAGGCCACAGTCGTAACAGTGGCGACCTTGCCAGGATACTTGAAGTGTGCTGCTACGTTAACACTGTCTTGAGTGTAATAAGTTTTTGTGTTGTTTTGTTTTGTCTTTTGTAACCTCGAGTTTGAGTGCAGCTAGTCCACTTAATGCATTCCCTCCTGGCCTTGGTTTCACGGAGAGAGTTTTCCCGACAACGTCTCTCCCGAGCACGTGGTCCGTTACCAGCCCGTCCCAACCACACAGTCCGCTCCCTCGTTCGGGCCGGGGAGCCGTGTGACACCCCGGTATAATGCCTCCGAGCCTGTATACCAGGGAGTGGTTGTCGATGGAGGCTCTGTTACAGCTGGAGTTTGAGGAAGGATGTAGAGCAGAGGAGAGGAAGCATAGCGCCAGTGGCTATCTGAGGAATGCGGAGAGACAGAGTGCTAGTATGAGCTGGGAAAAATCTCGCTTGTGGAGTTCACTGCCGCCACCCGTGTGTCGCCCCTCAGGTGCCGACGCGGGAAGACACTGCCGAGAATGAGGCTCGCTAAAAGTCTCAGCTAGTCGCTATTGAACGAGGAAAAGTGACAGAGTGGTTAGGAGGTTTGAAAAGAAGGCTCGAGTAGTTTTGAGTGGTCCTCGTGACGGTGATTGGACTGGTAGCTATGTGTTGCAGGGAAAAGCCCTGGAGGCTATGATGCATAGGACGTGGATGACCTGGGAGGTTATGATGATTTAAACAATCCCTCCTCAAGGGTACGGGGCTTCGGCCAGACGCATATAGGCTGCAGTTCAGAGTTGCTCCGGAAAAGGACGGCAGACACCTAACGTGTCCTGTGCTAGGTATCTGGAGGAGACCCTCTTGGCAATTGGCTAATGAGTTATGTATGGACTCCTATCAAAGACCTCAAGTATTTAAATCCCTCTGGAGCACTTTTAACATCATAGCTGACAAGGACATAGGGTGCCAAGATTAGGGAGAAACGCTTTTAAGTTTTTTGAATGAGGCGGCAACGTGGGCGATGACAGAGTCTTTAGCTCTACGAGGGTTCGTGGCCCAATGTGGGTATTCCTACTCCGTACTCTGGGAGAGGACTTGCTGGAGGGACAGCTCCTGTAATAAGACCACCTGTTCAGCACAAGGAAGGTAAGGATGGAGAGAATCTTAGGAGTCCTGTCATCTGTTCCTAAGTAGCCTGCTTCTATTTGTAAGCGAGCCAGGTCACACAGATGAACTGTGCTAAGTGGAAAGGCACTCAGTCTGCCAAGCCAGTGGGCCATGAAGTGTTGGGTCGCAGCCAAGGGGGGCGGAGAGGTTGGAGGGAGGACAGGGTTGCCGCTGTGGCCTTCAGGTACACTTGGGAATAGCAGGAAGGCACTCCACCGTGTAGAGGCCAGTTGACGTGTTTTCCCCCGGTTAAGTCGCCCCCAGATAAGCTCTCTCGGAATTCGGTCCCCCTGGACTGTTGTAAGCCCTTCACGTGTCAAGGCACGGTAAATGATTGAGAGGGGGTTCCTGTATCCAGTCACGGTGTTTTTTCGGAGACACGTGTGCACAACAGTCCCGTGTGCAGGAATGTTACAGGAAGAGGTAGTTAGCACAGTGTTAACGTGTCTGTCGGTGGGTGATTCGAGCGGAGTACTATGATTGGTGTGCCTGTGGAGCTGTTTGTTCTTATTGTTGACAGCTGCAGCTCACGTGCTGTCGGTGGATGTTTTGCCCAGGGGAACGGGGTAAATTTCTGCTAGGGAAAAATGACCTAGGCGGGAGCTTAGGGTATTTCCTTCACCTACGCAAACCATCCGCGGTCTCCAGAGGAGACCTTTGAGAGGCCGCGGCTGGTGTTGGAGAACGGGTGCATGGTAGTGGGAAGCCTCACTTCCCCCAGTGGTGCCGTCACGAGGTCCCATTGCCAGGAAAGGCTGTGGATAAGGCGTTGCCGGTGCTCTCTCAGATCCCTTTGGGCCGACTGTAGAAACACAGGTCTACCGGAGGAACCTGATGCAGAAGGGGTGGCTATTGCAGAGGGGCGGGGAGAGGGAGGGCGTCCGGTGTTAAGTTCGGACGCGCACCACCCTGCTGAGGTGCACCGGAGTCGGGGCTGAACCGCCTGCCCTTCGTCTGGTCAGGATCCTGGGGCCAGACCTGTAGAACCCAGGCTACCGGGGAACCGAAGGAAGATGGGGTGCTACTGCAGAGGGTGGGAGATTGAAGGGCGTCGGTGTTTAAGTTTTTCTGACGCGCACCCACCCTGCTTGCGTGCAACCGGAGGCGAGTGTGAAGGCAGTGCTTTCGCCAGGTCATGGTTCTGGGGCCGACTGTCTGCCTACAGGGTCCAACATCTGAAACACAGAAAACGACCTCAGGGTCTTGTTCTGGAGAGAAGAGTTTGATTCCCCGGCAGGCTCACTACGAGGGAGCATGAGGAAAGGCGGGCGATTTGGCTCCTGGTGCTCGGCTTAACCCTTTACCCCCCTACCTCTGTTGTTCTGCCAAGGAGTTGGTGTCCAATCAGGTCGACTGGTTAAGCTGCAAGCAACTACAGGAGGCACGAGACTTGAAGCACCTGTTCGCTAGAGGGTGGGAGGAGAAGAGAGTAGGGACAGGTAAGGAGGAGTTCATCGTGTATGCCAACGTGGTGCACCGCGGTGACCGATGCGCCACCGAGACTAACGGAGTGAAGAGGGGGACGTGCTACAAGTGGTTGTTTTTGGTGGTCCACGGAGGTATCGGGAGGCGTTATTCAGTTACACATTAGGGGCCCTTGCGGGGTCACCTCGGAGTGAAAGAAGACGCTATGAGGCGTAACTTATTGGTGCCAAAATGCCTGCCCATGTGGCTTCGGTACCTCAAGGCGGCCAGACAAAAAAAAAAAAAATTGTCAGGTAGTGGGCAAACCGAACCAGTTCTTCCAGTGGCCCCCTTAGTCCCCTTCTGCCATGGAACCCCCGTTCACACCCGGGTGATGAT
This sequence comes from Chionoecetes opilio, assembly GCA_016584305.1. Classification (NCBI taxonomy): domain Eukaryota; kingdom Metazoa; phylum Arthropoda; class Malacostraca; order Decapoda; family Majidae; genus Chionoecetes; species Chionoecetes opilio. The sequence goes on along the minus strand of JACEEZ010013552.1, from coordinate 555,291 downwards.
TTACGTTGTGGGCCTTTATACCCCCCTTCGTCGGCAGGGAACAATTACCTGCTCACGTTATGGACTCACTACCAGGTAGCCTGAAGCTATACCAGTCAGGAGCAGACACGCCAAGGCTATAGTTAAACCCTCATTTGGCTTCTTCACTCACTTTGGACGTGCTAAGGAGCTGCATTCTGATCGGGGAGTTAACTTAGCCTCGAACGTGTTCAAGCAGATCCTAAATGACGGGGGATAAGCATGTGTTGTCTAGTGCCTACCATCCCCGTCACAGGGTGTGCTAGAAAGGCACCATCAGACGTTAAAGACCGATGCTGCGGTTCCTTTTTGCTATGACAGTGGGAGGACTGGGGATTCTGGGAGTGACTTTCATCATGTTTGCCTTGAGGAGGTGCCCGCGGATTCGTTAGTTTTCTCGCACTAATGAGCAGTGTTGGGCCACCGGTTGCGAGTTTCCTTTGGATGTATTGCGGGAAAAGGCGTGAGTGGGCGCCGCCCAGGGCAAGGCCGAACTATTGCTTGACTGTGTGGCCCGTACCCGGGGGCATATTCTCGATGCGTTCGCCCTTTTCGGCAGGTCGGCGGCCCTCTACGCATGGCTGTAGATCCGAAAATAACCACAGGATTTTCTTGAAAATAACCTCATTGTTGATTCCCACACAAAGTGACGCATTAAATAAGGGAACCTGAACCTACCTAAGCTTAACCTTACCGAAAGTTTAAAAAAAATTCGCGAGCGGCCTGCCGAAAAGGGCGAACGCATTGAGAATATGCTACCCGGGGTAGGTTGCACCGAGCTCTAGAGGTGGCTTGGGAGAACCTAGTTGTGGCCCAGGCCAGAATGAAGGTCTACTATGACCGGAAGGCTATGGGGAGGTAGAGGAGTTTCCAGCCAGGGGATGAGTACTAACTCTGTTGCTCGCAAGGGAGGCCGTTTTTTTGGCCACAAAGTGTTGTGGTCCATACATAGTGGATAGGAGAGGGGCGGTTTGACTACTTGATCGCTTACCTACCTGACCGACGCAAGGACTTCCAGCTGTGTCCACATAAACCATGCGAAGCCCTACTACCGCCCCTCATTACCTCCAAAGGGTTGAGTGATTCTCTCAGTTTTTAGGAGAGGAGGAGCGAGGAGGAGTGTTTGGCCTGCCGGTGGTGGGGGGTGGAGAAGAAGAGGGAGTAAGTGATGGTGAGATGGTGAGGGGCTTCCTTGGGGTGAGCGGCCCACCGCCAAAGGGCCAAGTGTACCCTTCGGAGGGGGCAACCTTGGTCCTGACGCTTGGTGCGGGATTGAGCCAGGATTTGGAGAATCGGTGTTCCCTGTCGGACTGTGGAGAACAACAGTCAGGAGTCCCTCAGGAGAAATTGCAACATCTGTCCCCGGAAGAGGGGAGGAGATGTGTCCCGGCCGGCTTGGGTATACCCCCGGGTCTTTAACCAGTGCCCCCTGGCCGGACTACTGGGCTGTGCACGCATTGAATGTCGGCGATGCCGCGCCAGTAAGCTAGCTCCCTATCGGGTTATCCCCTAAGGCAGAAGTCCTTGGAGGAGGAGATTTACTTATATTGTTTGATCACAAACTTTGATCATGGGGGTCTAGTGATATGGAGCTCCCCGTTCACACCTGCAGCCCCAGCCTGATGGGCAAGGTCCGACTTTTGTGTTCGAACTTTAGAAAAGTGAATACACTGTCCCGAAGATTGACACCTATCCTCTGCCTAGGTTCGAACACTCGGGTGGACAGATAGGGCTGGCCACCTACATACCAAGGTAATTTGGTCAAGGGCTACTGGCAGGTACCCTCTCGAACGTGCCAAGCAGGTGGCCAGTTTCAGGGGGGGGGGGGGGGGGGGTGGTAATGGGTGCGTCTTGTATCAGTTCAAAGTATGCCTTATGGCTAAATGCACAGCCACCTCCAGAGCTCATGGATAGATTGTGGGGGGATGCGAACTGTGCCGTATATTATGATTGACGTGGTGGTGGTTTGAACCCAGCTGGGAGGATCACCTTGACCACGTGAGGCACTTGTTGCGTCGCATAGGTGAGGCTTGGCTGGTGGTCATTTGGACAAGTGTGAGTTTGTCCACCCGGGTGTCATACTTTGTTACGTTGTGGAACATGGCCAGTGTCTCTTTGGCAAGTTTAAGGTGGAGGTAATTAACAACTTCAAGGCACCTTCTTGTCGGCGCCCTTTCAGCCGTTTCCTGGGCATGATGGGTACTATCGGCGTTCATCAAGGGCTGACTCTACGGTACTGGCTCCCCTACGGACTCGCTGCGAAAGGATCAGGAAGATGGGAGGTGGTCCGCAGAGTGTGACAGGCTTTTGCCTCAGTTAAGAGTCGTTACTCTGCCACCATCCTATCCCTGTCGTGCCCCTTGGACTTTCACTAAGCCTTTGTGCTGGCACCGATGCTAGTCGAGTGTGCCTGGGTGCCAGTGTTATTGCAACAGGGGGGATCAGAAGGAACATCATTTGCATTCTTCTCATAAGAAGTTTCATGCCGCTCAGCGGAATATTCCGTTATAGAGCAAGAGTTGTTGGCCATTTTGTTGGCTTTGCAGCATTTTGAGTGTACTTGCCTTCATGTTGCCCGGTGATCGAAAGTCTGCACTCTGACCATCACCCTTTGCAATTCTTGCAGGAAGTTCAGTAGCGAATCACGTCCTCACTCGCTGGAGTTTTGGTTTTGTTGCGGAGTTCACTTGGACGTGAAACAATCCGAGGGTTGGCTAATGTTTATAGCTGATTGCCTGTCCCCCTCCAGAATTGCATGAGGGCGGGGCTGAAAGAAAATTTTGCTCCAGGGACAACATTTTTCCCTGGGGAAGGGCTGGTGGTAAATAGTGCTTGCACCCGTTACCCGCGACGCCATCATTTTAGCTGACTCCAGGGTGCACGGCAGTACTTACATTACACTGGGGAACAAATTTTTGTTGAGTTAGGTCTGACACTTGTTTATAAGTAATTTTTGGGTGCTGAATCCAAAACGATCTCAGTTTTTTTCTCTATCACAAAGTTTTTGAACTGTAGATTTTCGTTTTTCTTAAAACAATATAAATACTGTACATTAACATTAACAGTGCTATTTTATAAAAGTTGCAAATGTTTAACATACAATGAAAATGAAAGTAAATAGGCAATGAAATAGATGTTTATTTTAACCATTTCATGTTGTTTAGAAAGGATAAGGCTATATTGTGGTTGCAGGTTTAAGTAAAAATTACGTTTGTAAGCTTTTTTCTGGAGTGGTTCAACTGACGGACTATCGCGTTTGATGCTCCAACAATAGTCAGCCATCATATTCCACATCTCATCTACCTTGTAACGTTTCTTCCTGAACCTTCAATCTTGGTGAAATCGTTCAACTTGCTTCGTCGCAGCAGCACACAGGATTTTCCGGAAAGTTGGCAAAGATGGCTAGCAAAAATGTACTTTAAATACTCATGTTGCAACCAAGCGCTTGTGTAGCCTCTCCAATATTTTCTGCGTGAACAATGTCGTGTAATTACTTGCACGTGTATTTCCAAAGAAAGTTCTTGCCGACGTCTTTTGAATGATGCCAAGCATTCTTTCAAGGTCTGACATAGTACCGTTGAAAATGGTTCATCTTTGGATGAGCTGTCGAATTTGTGGACCATCAAACACACCGCCTTGATTTTTTCAAATCGAAATCCAGGAAAATTCCAAGATGATGTACTTCAAACAGTCCCCGCCATCATTGACATTGCTTTTACCAAATTGGTTTCATGAGACCTAGTTTATGTTCAGAGGTTGGAATATTATTTCTCTTCCTGTCAACAAGTGGCTCATGTAACAATGTTGGATCTCCAGTCTTTAAAGGATCAGATCTCGGAGGGGCCCAATTCGTCCGAACCAATGCTTTCTCTCGAGCCTTCTGCTATCCACACACAGTGAAAGCAGGATACTTTGTGTATCCACGTTTGTTTGACCAAGAAGGAAGGACAACCATTTTAAATGTCAACACAGTGTCCATTGTGTTTGTCATATTGCAATACTCCATGACTCTCTTTACTCTCCATATTCTTCACGAAGACAGACCGTGCCCAATAGGGAACTGGGCGCCAAAACAGATTGCCATTGTGTAGAAGGACACACTTCAAGCTCCGCTTTGACTATCAATACACAATCGCCATTCATGTGGATTTGTAGAGTGAAATGCCCTAATTTCTTCAGTAAAACCAGGGATAGTTTATGGCAACACCAAACCCGCTGGCACTTCGAAAGTAACTGCAGCAATGTACTTTCTCTGGGTGCGAAAGTATGATACCTTCACTCCTTGTTCAAGTATGTTTTTCTCGTTCATATCTTGTGCTAGTAATTCTGAAGCTTTTTTGGTGCCCCAAATTACGTGCTAAATCATTCACTCGTGCGATCAATTCCCCTAGAACTGAATCCTCGTGAATGTCAAATCTGCATCATTGCTGTCTACTGCGATTCTTCAACATTACTCAGATCTTCTAGAGGAGGTGTTGCTCGAAAACTGGCACTGGAATTTCAGCTGAATGAGGCATTGGTCTTATAGCTGACGGTAGATTAAGGATATTCTATTTTACTTTTAATTTTTCTTGTTAAATCCTGATTTTTTCATCTAAACAAAAGTAACAGTCTGTGGAATGATATTTTTTGCTCTCACGCCAAACCATGGGGAATACCAATGCCAACTTTTCAGTTGTTCCTTTGGTCCACATCCGTATCTCTCGACACACTGCTTGCAACACTTTGGGAGGGGGCCCATAGCTTGTCTTGATCACCGAGTTCACTTTAAATATCGAAATATGCTTGTTTGAACAATACGCTGATGCGTGCCCATCTGACTTGGAATGGTGAAACTACCACATATAAAGCAAAGGAGTTCCAGGGTTGTTTTAGGCAATTTACGACGAGACGTAGCAGGAGCAGCCATGATCTGAAACAAAAGAAATATATACCTCTGTAAATAAAACACTAAGCTGGAAAATACGTTACAGCTTAAAAACAAAACAAAACAGCATAACGAAATAGAAATTAACAATGGTATGGTTGTTTACAAAGGTTTAAGAGAAAAGCCATAACAAATCCTCCTAATTCTACTATCCTAGCTTTCTGTTTGCCAGAATATTGATAGTACTCTGACCTATTGGGAGCTGCACACACTTCTCTACCGCACTGTCTCATTGTAACTGCACAATACAAGTTTGGCCATCATAGCTACTCGATGAGTCAAATCGTAATCAGCTGGCAAGTTTTACTACAGGCTCACAAGTGGAATTTTGCTATCCTGGAGGTAAGCTGTGGGAGAAAAAACTTGACGTTGCTAGAAAAAAACGACTCAGAATTCTGGAATCCGCATGCCGAATTTTACAGTCTTAAATAGCTCAAAAATCTAACTCACAATTTTTTTCTTTTCAACTTGTTCCCCCAGTCTTTCTATCATACCCTAGATAGGTTCTATAGGTCTGAATACCATGAAATGGTATGATAGGCCCTTGCAAACCTTTGTGCAAGCTGAGAAACACACATAGATTATATACAAGCCGACAGGCTAAAATTCCGCGCGTCTGTTTCAGTCAACTCGGAAGACTCCCCCGCCAACAACCATAAGCTATTGCAACTGCTGAAGTCTCAAAATGAAACCAATAATGTTCTATCGATTGGTGGTTAAAAATAATAATATAGGTTGTAAATTAAGGAAAATCTAAGCTACCATAACTTAAAAAAATATATAAATTTTTGACTTTTTCGAAAATGTATTTCTTTTTTTTTAAAGGAAATATTATTCTAGCTATTTCGTCCACTTCAATGAAGCAAGGACATAATAAAGTTTTCCAATTCAACAAAACCGTAGTTCATTATCACGCTTTTTGTGAGAGACGAGTAAGGATAAAAATAACTTTGATGAATTAAGTGAAACCTGGCCCTCACGCATCTGACATGTCATTCGCGGTTATCACTAAGACCACACACATACAGTACACAAATTTGAGTTTTATGTGAAACCCTCATGCCATTCATGTTTAAATATTTTTTTATATAGCTATATAATTTACATTTTTTTTTCAGGAAAAAATGGAGTCCTTAAGTTTGGAACCAGAGGTAAAGAAACAAAGGTTATACATTGATCCAGCAAAGTCCCATTTTCTGTCATGATACATTCAAAAAGAAAATAAAAAGGAGATCCTGTAACACCTAATCTACAGAAAAATAGACACTTTGTTTCAGCCCTGCTCATGACGGGCAAGATGCTACTGCTATGCTACTTTTTAAAATGAGTGAAAACATTAGAAATGGAAGAACCAAAATGAGATACCATCGAACATGTAGGTCATATAACACTATGCCCAAAACAGACAATCATGTGTAAAAAAATGCCAGAAAGAGAGTGACAAAATATAAGTGAGGGAACACAAATAATAATATGAACAGTCCACCTCATACTTTACCAAAGGGAGACGAGAGTCTTTCCAGGGGAAAAAGTGACTTTTTTTGTTTGTGGAAGCCTTGTCATGCACAAAATGGAAAACATGGTCTAGGGTACAGTCTTCTATTGATGAAAAAGTGAAAATTTGTAAAATAGAATGCACTCGAAGAAGGGAAGACCAGGTAATGCTTAATAGGCTCCTTGGTGTTGTGAATGGTGATCTAGTTGCTGTGGAAGCTCGTTACCATAGAGATAAGAGTTTGTGTAACAAATTATACTAATGAACGGAACATAGCAGCTTTATCACCACAGACAGCAATAAAATCATTATTCAACAAGTTATTCATGAGTTCAAAACTATTATTGAAGACAAACAAGTAATTCCATTCACCAAGCTGAGACAAGATATATCGAACTAGAAGGGTCCACAATGACAAAAGGATTTGCAAGAAAACATTAAGAACTATTTGCAAACTGCATGGCCGGAGGTGGCCTTCATACCACAGCCGGAGGATCGATTTTGTCTGCAATGGAACAGTCAGTTTTGGGGAGCTATCAAGAAAGCTTATCTGATCAACCAAACTCTTGCTGATGTTGAGAAAGATAACCTGGAAATCTATGGCAGCAATGCAGTAATAAGAATGCTTCCATTTCCAAGAAAAAAGGAAGATGCCACCTTCAACTCCATCACAAATCCACCTTATATTTGATCGGTATTATGAAGAGAGTGTCAAATCACAGGTAAGAATAAATCGTGGAGGTAATGACCAAGCTGTTGCATATAACATAGCTGTTGGTGGCAGAGTACATGTCAAAAAGGACACATTTATCAGCAATTCAAGCAACAAAGCAGCACTTGCAAGAGTCTACACTGAGTACTTGTCAAGCACCAGTGATTTACCACAAGGCCTTGAAGTGTACACAAGTGGAGGCAATGACAACCATGCAGCAAGAATTACTGCCCAAAAAATTGAGACTGTCCCTGAACTGGAATCCAACCACGAAGAATCAGACACCAGGCTCATACTCCACTGCATACATGCTGTTAAGCAGGTGCTACTAAAATTGGGGTCCATAGCCCAGATACTGACGTACTTGTACTACTTGTACTCATTGTCAAAAAATTAAACTGTGAAGATTTTGTATTTGCTTACAGGCAGAGGGGGTAAGCATACAAGTCTGACTAGATACATCCCAATACATGAGCTGTTTAGAGCGCTTAGACCGAACAACATGCCATTCTCCTGTCTGTCTTACGGGTTTTGTGACATAACAAGCTCATTTGTTGGTCATGGAAAAAGACAGCATTCAAAGTAATGATGAAGTATTCAAGCAGATACAAGCATTATCATCTCTAGGAACAGGGAAACCCACCACTAATGAAGTAAATGCTGCTCATAAATTTGTTTGTTGCATTATATGGAGGACGAGAGAAAACCCTCCTAGAGTTACGATGCAAGTTGCTCTCCGAAAAATTGCACCACAAAAGCTGCCACCGACAGAAAACAGTCTGTACAGCACATCCTGAGAGTAGCATACCAATTGTTTGTGTGGAAGGAAGCTGCTACTGGAATTTTGGAGTTAAAAAATTTTCACGAAATTTGGATGGGAGAGGAATGTTGATACTAAACAGCTTCAACCAATCATGATGACACAGCCTTGTGCACCACATGAATTACTCAACGACATCCTCTGCTGTTGTGAAGACTGCAACGAGGATTGCAGTTGCTTGGTGAACAACCAGTCCTGCACAGCTGACTGCGTGTGTAGAGCAGCATTACCAGACGTAGTGAACATGGACGAGGATGACTTTATGTGTGCAAATCCACTCACTCTGAGTGCATTCTGTGAGATGAGCAATGATTGTGACTCTGATTAGTGTAATGATTCAACAAACTGGTAAAAATACGTACTATTATTTATTTTTAAGTTTTAATTGGTTCAGCTGACAGTCAGCGACAATTATGATTTGTTTAACAATTTTGCTTAATATGCAGGAAAATCCCACTCTATAATAGCTACATACTATCATTTAGTTACTGGGATTGCCAAGAAACATTTGGTGTTTATATGATTTACTCTACACGCATGTTAACTTGTCATCTTGTACAGTCGCCCAAAAAATTATGCGGCATTGCCAGGAAACAGTATGTTTCGATCCAATTCCAGCAGCACCTAGTGAGCCATACCGATATTTTTTGGGGGAAACTGTACATAAAATGATTTAATCATTTATTTTAATTAGTATCCCTCTGTTTAAAGTAACTGTATAGGTTTACAAAATGAAATATTAAATTTTTTTTTTTTATTATCCAAGAACTACTTTATGACCTAATTTGTTATCCGTTAATTAACATCATATGAATGCCTTCTTATTTAGAATACAGAGAAAATAAGAGACCTACTTGAGTTATTTTATTTACAATACGGTTGTTTTCATTTATTGAGTGACCTGGTGTTACTTTGGGAAAGAAGAAACCTTATTTGAAAATAATATCATAATCTTAAGCAGCAGTGGCCAAGGCCACAGAGCGGGGTCCATGGTCATTGGTCAGGGTGGCGCACACCCATTTTCTTAAAATAAAAACAAATCTTTTTATTTTATCTTTACTCGGTTGCAAAAAGCGGTAACGAACTACGGTTTGTTGCATTGTAAAGATTACTTATGTATCTTTCTTCAATTATAAGTGAACGAAATAGCTAGTATTAATATTTCCTATTAAAATAAAGAAATACATTTTCAAAAACGTCAAAATTTCTATATGTTTTAAGTTATGGTAGCTGTGATTTACAACCAATAGTATTATTTTTACCACCAATCGATAGAACATGTATCTGGCTTCATTTTGAGACCTTCAGCAGTGCAATAGCTTTAATGGTTGTGGCGGGAGTCTTCGAAGTGACTGAAACTGACGAGCGGAATTTTAGCTTGTCGGCTGTATATATGTGTTGATTTCTAAGCTCGCACAAGGTTTTGCAAGGACTATCATACCATTTCATGTTATTCAGACATATATGAACATATCTAGGTATGATAGATAATGTGGTACTGTCGTGCACCCTTGACCCCACCTAAGCTGAAAAAGTTGCAGCACTATAATACGTGCCAGGAGCCTGACTGGCGTGTGTCCTCAAGTGAATGAGGAAGAGGAGATGAGGAGAGAGAGAGAAGAGTGGAAGGTGTCCCCCCTGGTGGGCCTCTCAATCTCATGTGGAGTGTGGTGCCTGAGTTATTTAGTGGAGGTTTGGCTCGACTATTGAATAGACGTGACGCTCCGATCCGTAGCCTTCTTGCTGTCCATCGTTGTTGAGTTGCTACGTTTGTAGTTGTTGAGTCCTTGTTTAGGGAGTTTGCCCTGCATTCACTTGAGTCAGTGAATAGCTAGAGAACGTCTGACGTTGTAGTATTTCTTGCGTAGTATTGAATACACGTTGGTTCCACCATTACGGTGAGGCCCTTCAGGCTTAACACGTAGAGACGGACGGAAGGCGGGAAACGAATGGTAACCGTGTTTTGGAGTTCTGGCTAGCACAGGAGACACTGAGACACACACACACATCGCCTCTATACTAATTAACCTTTGTTCTGCGAGGCCAGCTCATAACACGACTGCCAGTTTCCCGTCCTTCTGGACAGTGGGATGGAAAGGCGGGAGGTGCACTCCAGTACTTAACGTAACAGGGAGGAACTTTCCATCACCACTGTTAAACCGCCCAGAGATACAACCGCGGTAGGGTTTTGAGGTGTTACGTAGCATATTTCTTCAAGTATCACTTAGAGTGGAGGTGAGAGCAGAGGGTGCTCTCACTCTTGTTTGTTTAGTGATACAGCCGGGTCTGTCAGTAGCCTAGGCTGTAATCGGTAGTATTCTTAAGTGTTTGAGCAGGAGAGAAGAAGGGAAGGTTACGGCCCCTCTCTCTCTCTCTGGGTAGAAGCTGGAGGGCTTATATCGGTTCACGGTTTAGTGAACAGTCTGTTGCGCTGAGGCCACATTCGTAACAATATATATATGCGTATATATATATATATATATATATATATATATATATATATATATATTATATATATATATATATTATATATATATATATAATAATGCGTATATATATATAATATATTATAATATCATATATATATATATTATATATAATATATAATTATATATATATATATATATATATATAATATATATATATATATATAAATATATATAAGATATATATATATATAATATAAAGATATATATATATATATATATATAAATGTATATATATATCGCCTCCTTGGTGTAGTGGCTAGCGAACCCAGCTACGAATGTCCTTGCCCTGGTTCGAATCCGGGTTAGGGCAAGTCGGCAGCCAGCCCAAGCAGCTGTTCATCCTTCCGGGGTTGATAAATGGGTACCTGGGGAATGTGACTGTGGTAACCCGAATGTCACACTAGCTATGTGTCCGGGGTAGCGAGTTCCTACCCACCACAGGCTCAAAGGCTAATACGACGGTGATGAGCACCGAAGACACGCGTAGCATAGCGTATGCCACCATCTTTTGACTTACTTTATAATAAAAAAAATACAAAATAAAAACATTCTTATTTATTGTCTGGGCCGATGTGGCTATCAATTACTATTATCAATCTTCAGAATGGTGGAAGAAAAGTCAAGGAGTATGATACCCCGAACATATTTACACAAAACAAATTGGCAATAACTGGCTAACAGTCAAATAACATGAACCAAGCAACTAACTGCCCGGGAACTAAACAATAGTATTATCAGAACAGGGGTATGTCACCCAAAATAGCTCCCTGGACTGCAGCCTGGAGGAGAAGTGCGGCAGCAATCTTCAGGAACGTAGTTAACACCTCAGACAGAGGGGTGTGTTGAATGGTGTCGGGACAGTGAAGGGCAGTCTGGAAGAGCGCTAAGTCTTCAAAAGTGCGTTCAGGGGTTGATAACAACAGCTTGTGGTGGGAAGTGTTGTTAGGTTGAGAGCTGTGAGCTGTCTGCCTGTCACACCGAAGCACGGCACCGGTATCACCTTGCCTACACTACCCCCTTACCCCCCGTCAGGTGGGTGGGGTATTGACGCGGCCTGCCAACAAGCACTTGAAAGGCGAACCATCGCCGGCTGGTTAAAGTGGTAATCACCGTACTCCAATGGGAGGGAACGAGGCAGGTGTAGTTCACATGCCCCCACCAAAGCATCTGCTGCACAGCCGATGACGAAGAAGAACAGCAGCTGACCAGGAAAAACGTAAAAAATATTTGTAAAACGGCTGGAGTGCAGGAATTAAACAGAGAAGAACTATTGCCAACTGAGCAGGCCGACTCCTATGTTGTCTGATTCGGCAACATGAATGACTCTAAATTCATAGGGCTGAAGGCCTAAAGCCCATCGCAACATTCTGTCATTTCTACTTTTGAATTTCTCATGGTATATTAAAGGCTTGTGGTCAACTCCAAGGATAAATTCCTTACCTCTTAGATCAAGAAGAAAAGAAGTAAAACCTATGGATGCCGAAGACGATAGCTAGGCATTCTTTCTCGATCGTTGGGTAACGTCTTTCCCGATCTAATACTTTCCGGCTGGCGGAAGGGATGGGATGTGGACGACCATCATGGTATTGGAAGAGTACAGCTCCCAATCCATAGTTTGAAGCGTCGGTACGCAGGATGAAGGTCTTGCTGGGGTCCGGATGACGAATAATTGGTCCCGAGGCCAGGGCTTGCTGAAACCGCTCGAAACGGGAGCGCAGATCTTCCGTCCACTGGAGGGATTCCCGTACCAGCTTCCTCAACAATTCAGAGAGGGTGATTTGAGGCCTGAGGAATGAAATCCTTATAAAAAGAGATCAAACCTAGAAAACTCCGGAGTATATTCTTGGTGGTAAGACAAGTCATGGAGGCTATGGCAGCCACCTCTCCAACTTGTGATTGTAGGTGGCCCTGTGACAAAGACAAATCCTAGATAGTTGATGGACTCGAATCCAAACCGGCACTTTGTAAGTTTGACTGTCAGACCGTGCTGTTGTAGTCTATCGAAAACATATTTGAAGGCATAAATGTGAGTGGGCCAGTCAGAAGAATATTCACAAATATTGTCAAAATAAAATGAAACATTAGCCAAACCAACAAGCAAAATTCACATTAAACAAACATAAGTGGCACAGGCCGAAACTAGACAAAAAGGCATCCGATGGAATTAAATCAGGCCCTTGTGAGTGGGAAAGCAATTAAGTGTCTAGCTTTGGCTGACATTGGAACCTGATAATAGGCTTTGGACAAATCGAGTTCCGAGAAGAATACTGCACCAGAGAAATTATGAAGCTCAGAATCAATGCTGCAGCATGAAAAACAGTAGCTAAATTTAAAAGTTTATAATCAATAGCCATCTGATACGTACCGACGGATGTCCTGACCATAACTACCGGAGAGCAGTGTGGAGATGTTGAAGGTTGGATGATATCTTGACTCAACAGCTGCCCTCCTCTTTCTGGCAGTAGTGTTGGAGATGGATGGGCACAGGGTTGATTTCAGTTTGTATTTTCTCCGTTGTGGTTAGGATGATGTAAAGATGAAATATTGTCGAGGAATTGCAACTGGTTAACTTGGGCCTGTTTGTGATATATTTTGAGGATATTGGCGTGGTAAAGTTTTGGTACTCATGGCATGTCGATCAAGTAGTTCATTTTACCCCGCTTTTCTAACACCTTGTGAGAGCCATTCCAAGCAACCAACAGTTTGCTGGAGTCAATTGGTAGTAGTAACAACACTTCATTCCCTGGCTGGAACTGACGGTCTTGAGATCTTAAATCAAAGTATGATTTATAACGGGCGATACTCACATCAGCGTGTTTGACTGCAAACTTGGCGTATTCGGTCAGTTTCTTCCGTAACTCTAGGACGTAAAGGAAGGACGATCTTTCATCTTCCGGGATCCTTCGGTTTTCCCATAGGTCACGGAGCACCGAGATATGACCTTGCACAGACCTGCCGTAGAGGAGTTCGTAGGGAGAGAACCTGGTCAGGTCGCTAGAGATCTCCCTGAGGGCAAACATAGTAGTGCTGCGGAGAAGTGTTCAAATTGGTAGAATTGTGCATTTAATGATGAAAGCATGGCTTTGCTACCAGTTTTAGTACATACCATAAGGTTAAATTTGATATGTGGAGGTAAGTTGGATTTGACCTGTGAGGACCGTGAGAGGTCATTGACCTCAGGTCATCAAAAATTACTTTTTGCGCCATCTTGTAGGAAATCTCACAATGTGTTCGAATTTTTTTTATATTTGTCCAAATATGATGTATGCAGAGCATGTTTATGATGTAAACTGAGGTGATGGGGTACTAACAATGTTGTTTTTTGCGTATTAAAGAATCCCCTCGGCATGCTATTATAGCTATTGGCAACTCCTCTTCTGTCAAGCTGCTTTTGTTGTAACCATGGCAAAGCGTCATATTTTGATAGCCCCTACCCAGTCTAACACATCGAGCATGCTCTAACACCAGGCGAGCATGTTGTTTTCATGCATCATTTTCATGTCTCTTTCTCCTTCTCTCTCCCTATCTTTCTCTTTTTTTTCTTCTCTCTCTCTCTCTCTCTCTCTCTCTCTCTCTCGCTCTCTCTCTCTCTCTCTTCTCTCTCGCTCTCTTCTCTCTCTCTCTCTCTCTTCTCTCTCCTCTCTCTCTCTCGCTCTCCTCTCTCTCTCTCTCTCTCCTCTCTCTCCTCTTCTCTTTTTTTTTTTTTTCTTCTCTCTCTCTCTCTCTCTCTCTCTCTCTCTCTCCTCTCTCTCTCTCTCTTCTCTCTCTCTCTCTCTCTCTCTCTCTCTCTCTCTCTCTCTCTCTCTCTCTCTCTCTCTCTCTCTCCTCTCTTCTCTCTTCCTCTCTCTTTCTCCTCTCTCTCTCTCTCTCTCTCTCTCCCTCCTCTTTCTCCTCTCTCTCCCTCCCTCTCTCTCTCCATTATCTCTCATCTCTCTCTTCTCTCTTCTCCTCTCTCTCTCTGTTCCCTCCTCCCTCTCTCTCTCTTATCTCTCCTCTCTCTCTCTCTCTCCTTCCCTCTCTCTCTCTCTTTCTCCTTTCTTTCTTCTTTTCTCTCTCTCTCTCTCTCTCTCTCTTCTCTCTCTCTCTCGTCTCTCTCTCTCTCTCTCTCTCTTCTCTCCTCTCTCTCTCTCTCTCCCTCTCTCTCTCTCTTCTCTTCTTCTTTTCTCTCTCTCTCTCTCTCCTCTCTCTCTCTCTCTCGTATCTCTCTCTCTCTCTCCTCTCTCTCTCTCCTCTCTCTCTCTCTCTCTCCTCTCTCCTCCCCTCCTCTTCCTCTCTCTTCCTCTCTCTCTCTCTCATACCTGAAGGGGTGAAGGGAGGTATGAAGGGGAAAGTTTAAGGGGGTGAGGGGAGAGGTATTGAAGGGGTGAAGGGAGGTATTTGAAGGGCGGTAAGGGAAGGAAATTCACGCCTTCTCGGCGATTCACGTTAGCTCCACCCCTTTTGGTGACGTCACGAGCTGTGACAACTGTGATTGACTGCTGATATCCCTCGACCACGTACTCTTCCAAATCACGGGAATATGCCTCCAGGCGAGAATAAAATTATTATTAATATTATAATTATTATTATATAGACAAGAAGGTACGGAAGTGTGCTTTTGAACTGGAAGACACTGCTCTGTTGGCCAAGATTGCAGCAGAGGACATGATTGCCAGTGAGGCCAAATATCATAAGAAGTGCCTGACTGCGTTTACAAGAGAGCCAGACAAGGTACTTCCCAGGACATGCGACATATGAGGAAGACCGCTTACATGGCATAGCCTTTGCTGAACTGGTTGCATTCATGGAGGAGGTGTCCAGTGATGAAGACAGTGCTCCAGTCTTCAAACTGGCAGAGCTGGCTTAGCTGTGCAAGGTCAGACTGCATCAGCTAGGTGTTGTGGTGGAAAGCCGCCCGCATACAACGAGACTCAAGAACAGACTGCTTTCTGAACTTCCTGATCTGCAAGCACACTCAAAAGGAAAGGACAATTTTAACTTTCGAGAAAGACATTGGTCCAGCATGAAGGGTTGTGATCACGACAGTGATGCCATGCATTTAGTGCGAGCATTGCAAGTAGTACGCCAGGAGATGTTTGACACAGCATTCTCATTTGATGAATCTTTCCAGGCAAACTGCCAGCAAGATGTTGTGCCACCATCGCTATTGGCTTTTGTGAGCATGATCCTGATTGGGGAAAATATCAAACACCAGACTATCCTCACACAAGCTGTCATTAAAATATCCCATCTCTTGGTGTTCAGCAGTGTGAAATATTCACGGAAAATGGAATTAAGCTCAAGGCATCACAACCGCAGCCGATAGACCCCACTACCAGTCTACTTGGCTTTGAAGATCCACGGTGTTACTCGAAGTAGAGGGTTAGTTGACACAATCTACAGTCTGGGAATATGTATCTCCTATGACAGGATGTTACACGTCACATCATAAATTTGCAATAGTGTCTGTCAAAGTTTCAGGATTGAAGAAGTTGTGTGTCCACCAAAGTTACGCAAGGGACTCTTCACAACAGGAACAGCTGACAATATTGATCATCATCCAAGTCTGCAACAGCCAAGGATTCTTTCCATGGCACTGGCATTTCTCTTTTCCAGCACCCATCACAAGAGCATGGTGTCATCGACCCCAGAGTACCAGTAATCAGTCAGCTGAACTCTTCTACCAAGTCATTAGAACCTCTGCCTTCAACCTACACAAGTGACCCACCAGCTGCTCTGAAGACAGGGAATTTCACTGCACCTGCCGTACAAGGCCCAGTGAAACTTACGAACTTTGCAAATGCTAACACAGCTGCAGAAGAAGATTATGGGTGGCTGAACACAGTGAAGGCAGGCCTGGAAGAGAGGACACAAGTCAAGTGGGTTTCTTGGTCTGCCTATTATGCTGACCAGGCAACCAGAGCAGGCAACAGGCCTACATGGCCGGACACAGGAGACTGGGGACTTTCATCATGACCAGTAATTTGGGATGCAAACAACCTTCCTGAAATATGTCAGGTCACTTGTGGCAGTATCGACTCACGCTGTCACAGGTTCAAATTAAGTAAACACACCGTAACTTTGCCCTTTACTTAACATTAAATAGCTGTCACCAACATATGCCAATAAAATACACAGGTCGCTGGATTACAACCAAACAATACGTTGCCAAGGAAGACAACGTAACGTGGATGATGTGTGAAGCAGCACCGAACCAGGAAGACAAGTCGTAGGGTTGCTAAACCTCTTAATCCATGCAGGTAGACAAGGCGGCTGGCCAGGGCGTAGGTGAGGTCCGTAGCTCCTTGTAACCCATTACAGGTAGACGAGGAGGTTGACCAGGGCGTAGTCAGGTACGTTAGCTCCGTGAGTGCTGTGAGGAGTGTGAGTGCGGTCGCAGGAATCTGTTGCTGTCCCGGTCCATCCTCGTTATATACCCGACGGTCCACGTGACTCCTGTGACGTGGCCGTGAAGAAGGTGGTGCTCCCTTGTGGTGGTGATTCATTGAACCGCCTTGCTTCGAAGCTTCGGGGCACCACAGTACTCCCCCCTCAGGCAAATCCACACGTTGGAATGGCGGTCTGAGAAAGAAACGGACATGAGAAGACAGGGTGATGAAAGATGCATACCTCTCTGGTGGGCGAGACAGTCGCCCACTCCTGGTGACTGTTCTTGGTCGCACACGTTCAGGGGAAGGAATTTCATCATCGCTTGTCAGCTGTGTGTCATTGTGATCATCAGGAGGTGTAATTGGTATATAAATATGACCAGGAGTCAGTTTATAGGGAGCAACAGGCGGATAAGTGCGATGAGCCAGGCCAGGAGGCTGTAGTGGAGGTGTACGAGTATATGGTGGCTTAGTGTGAGGGATAGGATAAGGTACATCATGTTGTATATTAGCCGGCTTTAGACGATCCACAGAGACATTCTCTTGGTGGCTTCCTCGACTTACAGTAAACTACTTATCATGTCTAGATAGAACGTTGAAGGGACCGTCATACGGGCGATCAAGTGGACGGCGTCTGGCGTCATGCCAGACGCAGACGTATCCATACATACTCGGCACGCTCCAGATCACGCGGTACGTAGGAAGCATGTCTTGTGGGCTGGCGAGGTGCAATAGAAAACAACCTGGAAGTGATCTGACGGAGAGAGGCTAGAAACATGTGCTAGTCCATACCGTCCTCCTTGTCAATCCCTGCGGAGAACTCACCCGGTAGGCGTAGAGTCTGGCCGTACGTAAGCTCTGCGGGACTGACTTTGATAGCTTCATTAGTTGTAGTGTGAAGGGCGAGCAGTACCAATGGCAAAGAGTTCACCCAGCGGTACGGATGAGGTTGAGCCTTAAGGGCGTCCTTGAGATGGCGATGAAAACGTTCAACCATACCGTTAGCCTGTGGATGATAAGCAGCTGTGTGATTGTGAGTAGTGCCTAGAAACGCTAGTAACTCTTGCCACATATGTGATTCAAACTGGGCCCCGCGGTTTGTGATGACTGTATTAGGTGCACCAAAGTGAGAGACCCATCCCGAGAGGAATGCTAAAGCCGTCGATTATGCAGAGATGTCCGGCATTGGCACTGCTCTAGTCCATCTAGTGAAACGATCGATACACGTTAAGATATACCTGTACCCTCTGGATGGAGACCAAGGTCCTACAATATCCACATGAACAGTCTGGAACCTGCATCTTGGTAAAGAAAAGGGTTGCAGCGGAGCCTTCACGTGGCGATGAACCTTTGATGCCTGACACGAGAGACACTGTTGAACCCAGGAACGAGCATTTGCTCGAATACGTGGCCATAGCACTGTCCGAGTTAAGAGTCGTTGGGTAGCCTTGACTCCCGGGTGGCTCATGTTGTGGAAGTGATTGAACACCATTCGTCGTTGAGATTTTGGTATGAATGGTCTGGCCTCTCCACACGATACGTCACAGCATAACTGAAGTGTTGTCCCAGGCAATTGAAAGGCACTTGAAGAGACAATGGATCTCTCTTGAACGCGGCCATCTCTTCGTCTGTCTCTTGAGCGATAGCGATCTGTTGATAATCAAGAGGCACTGGGTATTGAAAAATATTATAGATGGAGCGCGAGAGGGCGTTAGGCACAGGGTTCTCAACTCCGCCAACATGGCGGATGTCAGTCATGAACTCTGAAACGGAGAGCTGTCACTGAACCCGTGGAGTATATGCATCGGACGGACGTGCCATAGTGAAAGTCAAAGGCTTGTGATAACAGACAGTGTAAAACTGCCTACCCTCTAGTAGGTGTTTGAAGTGCCGCACGGCCATGTATATCGCCATTAGGTCCCTATCATATGTACTCTACTTGCTTGGTAGTATTGAGGCGCTGGAAGTAGAAACCAATAGGCGATACTCAGAGTTGGGCACTAAATACATTCAATCAATCAATCATTGGGGGCATACGCCGGGGGGCGCGTCGCCTCGCCCACCCTACGACGCCACTCCCGGGGGTCACCACGCGCGAGTTCCCATGCAGGCTCCTTTCCCATACCAAGCAGCTCACGACAAGAAACATCAACTTGCCCCAGCCACGAGCCTTGTGGGCGCCCCCTTGGCCTCCTCCACGCCGGATTGTCTCTTACAGATACAACCCTATGGGAAGGATCGGTTTCAGGGTAGCGTGCCACATGCCCATATAGCCGAAGTTGGCGCTGACGTACTATGCAGGTAATAGGCCTCGATTCAGTCTTATGGTGCAATCGCTGATTTGACACGTAATCATCCCAGCGATACCCCATGATTCTGCGAAGACACTTATTACCAAAGGCATTGATTCGTCTCTTCAAGTCACTACTTAGTGTCCATGTCTCACAACCATAGAGTAAGACAGGGATCACTAGCGACTTGAAGATCCGGATCTTTGTCCTTCTCCACAGGTACCGACAATGCCAAATACTCCCGCTGAGCGAGTCCATAACACCGTGGGCTATGCCAATCCGCCGTAAGACTTCTTGACGTGACCCGCCGTCATTATGGACTGCGCTACCAAGTTATGTAAAACTTTCCAAGATCTCAATGTCCTCGCCACACGCATGAACAGACTGTACTGCTTCATCTAGTAAGTCTCCAAACACCTGGACCTTGGTCTTGAGCCAGGAGACCTCAAGTCCCAAAGGCTTTGCCTCCTCGTGCAGCGCCTCGAGAGCCATCACCAGGAACTCCAGCGACTCAGCAAAGATTACTGCATCATCGGCAAAAACAAGATCAGTGATCTTGGTGTTGCCGACGGATGCTCCACAATCACTTTGATCTACAACCTTGTCCAATACCCAGTCCATACAAGCGTTGAAAAGTGATGGGGCAAGAACGCACCCTTGTCTCACTCCTGTATTCACAGGAAAGAAGCTGGATACACCTGCCCCACACTTCACAGCACTCTCAGTCCCAGAATACAGACCAGTTATCAAACCAATAGTCCTTGCAGGAATCCCTCGATGTCGAAGAAGATCCCAGAGTGACTCACGATGCACTGAGTCAAACGCCTTCTTGAGATCAACATAGGCTGCAAGCAACCCCTGTTGAAACTCACGTCGGCGTTCCACCAGGACACAAAGCGCTAGGATACGGTCCGTTGTTGACTTACCAGGCGTGAACCCAGACTGCTGAGGTCTCTGATGCTTCACCAGATGACTGCGAATCCGTGTCAGTAATAGATGGGCAAGCACCTTGCAAGGTACGCTGAGCAGTGTAATACCGCGGTAATTGTTGCAGTCCTGACGGTCCCCTTTCCCTTTCCAGATAGGGACGACCAGTCCCCTTTTCCAGTCAGGAGGAATGGTACCTGATTGCCACACGGCAGTCAGGACAGCATGCAACCCGCGGATCATGGCCTCACCCCCAGCTTTGAGGAGCTCCGCACTGATATTACAAACACCAGCTGCCTTTCCACCCCTCAACTTTGCTACAGCCTCTCTGACTTCGTCAAGAGAGGGTGCGGTTTCGTCAATGGGAGGATCAGCATCCACTGCCTGTAACCCAGTGGTGTGAAGCTGCTCAGTTGGAGGGTCCACCGTGAACAACTGCCCAAAGTACTCAGCCCAACGAGCCATCTGCCCATCCATGTCCGACACGCGGCGCCCATCTGCTGTTCGAATAGCACTCGCCCGAGAAGGAGACTTGGAACGGAGCTTCTTCAGGGCTCGGTAGGCGGGTCGGAGGTCATTAGCGTTCAAATGACCCTCGACATCCTCAGCGAGACTCCTGACATACCTCTCCTTGTTTCTCCTCAGGAGGGTTCTAGTCCGGCGTGACAGAGCCCTGTGCTGGTCCCGGTTCCCAGCCAGCCTGGCAGCGCTACTCTCCTCGATTTTCTCCAGCGTCTCCGTCGAGACAAAACCACGCCTTGACCTCGGGCGCTCCCCAATACACTCTTTGGCAGCCTGTAGAGTTTCACGTTTGAAGGTATCCCACAGTTCTACAGGGTCCCCGAGAGCACCGAGCACATCAAACCAATTTGAGACTGCCACCGCATACTCATGAGCACATGTCAAGTCCTTCAGTTTCTCAAGATGAAACACAGTATGGTTACCTCTTGAGATTCTTCTGGACTTGACATGAAGCTTAAGTGTAGCAACAACAAGTCTGTGATCTGTTCCAAAGAACTCAGCACTCCGGTAAACCCTGCAGTTCTGGAGGATCCTCCAACGAGTACTAACGAGGATGTGGTCGATCTTCTTAGCTACCCCTCCGGCATTACTATACCATGTCCAGCGGTGCAGCGTTGGCCTCTGATACCAAGAACCTGCAATTCTCAACCTTCTGGATCTCGCAAGGTTCAGAAGCAGAGAACTGTTGGTGTTTCTGGTACCGGAGCCATGGGGACCAACACATAACTCGTAGCCATCTCTTACAGTGCCAGTAGTAGCATTGAAGTCGCCCAAGACAATGAGTGTGTCCCGAGGAGGACACTGGTCTGGATACATTGAATGTATTTAAATACTAAATACTAAATACATGGGAGAAATGTATTTAAATACAAAATACTAAATACATTTCTACGAATGTATTTAAATACTAAATATAAATACATCAATTGTATTTAAATACATTTGTAAATACATTTTCAATACACACAAATTTTGGTGCTACTATAGCGTGCGGTCTACATTGGGGTCTGCAGTCTACGGTACCCCAATGTACGGTCTACCAAGATACCACCTGATCCGACCTGACATGACTACCGCATAGCTGTAATGTGCACACGTACCTGATCTGACCTGACCTTAAGTACCGGGACTCTACTCAACCTTGTATACCATGGGGATCAACGAAGTAATGTCTCAGTTTCCTCCTAAAATTAAAGCCGAGAACATCAGTCTATTAATAGAAGTTACCTTTATATGTTAAAGCAATCTTCTGGACGACGCACCACAAAAAGCAGAGCCTTGTCATCGATGTGGTAATGATATGCAAGAAAATATAAAACGTTCTTGTGTTTGTATTTTTTTTTCTTTCTATAATACTCTACTATATAATAGACAATATCATATAGCAATAGTAAGTTGCAGCCTGAAATGTAGGAGTGTAGAGTATAAGTAGAAAGTAAGTAAGAAATGTAGACCGCACGCTATAGTGTAAAATGTCCCGGTAGACCGCACGCTATAGTGCAAATGTCCCGGTAGACCGCACGCTATAGTAGCACCCAAATTATAACATGTCCGAAAAAAATGAATATCCCTAGGATTTGACATAAGAACATAAGAACATAAGAAAATAAGGAAGCTACAAGAGGCCGTACGTGAGGCCTACATGTGGTAGTTCCTGTTACCTAACACTACATACATCCACCTTTCATCCCCATCCATGAACCTATCCAGCCCCTCTTTAAAGCTCTGTAATGACTACGCACTAACTACCTGTCTACTGAGTCCATTCCAGTCATTCACCACCCTATTTATGAACCAGTTTCTCCCTATTTCTTTTTTAAATCTACGCTTTTCAAGCTTAATCCGTTACTTCTTGTTCTACCCTGGTTAAAAGCCGTAATAACTGTTCCTACCTCTCCTTTATTAAATCCCTTTATCCACTTAAAAACTTCTATCAGATCGCCTATTACTCTGCGTCTCTCGAGTGAATGTAACTGTAATAGCTCTAATCTCCCCTCATAACTAAAGTTACGCATCCCTTGAATAATTTTGGTTATCCTTCTTTGCACCGATTCTAACAAGGCTATATCCATCCTGTAATATGGAGACCAAAACTGAACTGCATAGTCTAGGTGAGGTCTGACTAGAGCCAGATAAAGCTTTAGAATAACTTCCGCACATGTACTTTTAACACTTCTGGTAATGAATCCTAACACTATATTAGCTCTATTTCTAGCTTCAATACATTGTTTCTTAGGTCGGAGGTTTGGGCTCACCCTCACTCCAAGATCTTTTTCACCTTCTAATTTTTTCAGCGATACATTGCGTATGATGTATCTATTACCAGGGTTTTTTCTACCAACATTCATAGAAAAAACCCTGGTAATAGATACACCATACGCAATGTATCCTTAGATTTTGCAATGATTCGCAATGATTTCCTTAAATTTTGGGTTTCCTTAGAAATTTTCTACTCAGGCCTAAGTTTCCTTGAAATCAGGACATTTCCTTGCAAGTGGAAACCCTGGTTCACTGTAACATCAAGGTTGCCAGATAGTTGGGCGGGTTTATGGCCAAATTAACTGATAAAAAAGTATTTAATGTTTTATATAAAATGTATTTAAATACAATGTATTTAAATACTCATTACAGTATTTAAATACTGTATTTAAATACATGACAACCAATGTATTTATAAATACATTTCTAAATACACATATGTATTTAAATACGTATTTAAATACAATTTTATTCAAATACTCCCCAGCTCTGGCCATACTTCACCTGTACTGATCTGCTGAAGCACTGCGCCGACCGCAGTAGAAGAGGTGTTGGTAGTAAGAAAGACCTGTGCTTCAGGGTCTGGATAAGCAGGCCGAGGAAGCCGAGCTATATCCTCCTTTATGGTAGTGAAAGCAGCTGCAGCCTATTGTGCCCACTTCAGCGGGGCTGTCGATCTGTGCATGGGGAATACCCTTCAGAAGGTCATGTAACGGGAGTAACGTATCTGCTGCTTTGGAGGGGAAACGGTGGTAGTCATTTACAATACCCAGAAACTCCCTGAGCTTTCTTGCAGAAGTTGGTTGTGGGAACTGACGAATAGCAGCTACTTTCTGTGGCAATGGAGTAATACCCTCGTTACTCACCCGATGTCCTAAAAAATCAACTGCTTCCACCCCAAAAACACACTTCGCTGGATGTATTTTGATGTTATTGTCTCGAAGGCGTACCAAAAGCTGTTGAAGATGGGTGCGATGTTCCTCCTTACTGCTGGATGCCACTAGAATATCATCAATATACTTAAACAGTGGCAAAATCATGGTCGCGCAAGACATGGTCCATATAGCGTTGAAAGGTTTGTGCTGCATTTCGTAAACCAAAATTCATATACCTGAATTCGTGCAGTCCAAAAGGCGTAGTTATAGCTGTTTTGGGTATGTCTGGAGGGTGAACTGGGATCTGATGGAAAGCCCTCACCAGGTCTACCTTAGAAAAGATACTTTGTCCATTTAACTTCAGATGGAAATCCTGTGTCAATCAAAATGGAATGTGTGGTATAGGATACCTATCCGGTACGGTAACCTTGTTCAGTGCCCTATAATCCCCACACGCACGCCACTCCTTACCAGAAGGCTTGAGGACCATATGGAGAGGTGACGCCCAACAGCTCTTCGATGGTTGTATCGTTCCATCCTTTAGCAGAGAATCGAACTCTGCCTTCGCCGCTAGGAGTCGGTCGTGATGCAAGCGCCGTGATCGAGCGTACACTGGTGGGCCTGTCGTCTCGATATGATGGAACACGTCATGGACAGTAGCTGCTCGCCGTTGGAGAGGCTCTGTGAGAGTAGGACATTCTTGAAGGTCTACAAAGTCCGTATTATTATGAATGAGTGTGATACGTGGGCTCTCACACCTGACAACGGTACTACCAATGGTGGTGTGTGATGACTGCTGTCGTAAGCAGCGGTTGCCAGGGTCAACAAGCAGCTCATAATAAGTAAGAAAGTCGTATCCCAGTATGGGCTGAGTAACTTCTGCAACTACAAAAACCCATGGGAACTTACTGGGCAAACCGAAATCCATCGTGATCCTCTCTGTGCCATAATTGGCAATTGGTGTTCCGTTGGCCGCCAGAAGGTCGAACGCAGGCGTGTATACTTGCGGTCATCCTGGGTAGGAGGGAGAATGCTGACGGATGCTCCTGTGTCCACTAAGAAACTCTTGCCAGTACAATAGTCTCTTACAAGTAGCAAAGACACAGGAGCGTCAAAAACTGCGGAGGAGCTCGCATTCACTTGCCCCGCCGAACTCGTTTCCCGACCACTGGCATGGTGGTTGGCACTGTCTGGCCTTGGCACCAAAGGTGGAATGGTACCAGCACAATCCAACGTTGGAAAAGATAGAAAACGATGGATGGGACGCACTATAACAGTTGAAACTGTTACGCCCTTGATGTGGAACAAACGGGCGAGACATTCTTATATTCATGCGCTCCTCAATGGCGTCCAGTCGTTGCAAGATTTGGCGAAGCGGAGTGCCTGAAGTTTCAGCTCTAGGTAATCCTGCAGCACAGACATGTTGATCTTCCGTAGTGTCTCTAGACATCAACGACCCCATAGAAGGTGGTGGAGCCTCTGGGGGCATGGCGACATTCCCTTGTTGGGTGTATGTCCATTTTTGGAAAATTTATATCGGTGGAGAAAGCATTTACAACATTGGATAATGCTGGATTAGGTGCAAGTGTGGTAAAATGAGTACGGTCTGACAATTGTGATACCATTCGATCGGCTGCAGAGACGAATTAATAATAGATGTGCTATCATCAAAAGAGGACAGAGCAACTTTTACCTCCCAAGGCAGCTTCTGAAGAAACATGGATCGAAGCACTGCTGTTGGCAATGACGTGTAGCACCGAATATTAATTATTTGCATCTGCTGCCACAGGATAGACGGCCTCATGTCCCCCAAAGTGATAGTTTGAAGCTCCTGTAGATGATAGTGGTCTGGTCTTCGGTACACGTCTAACAGAGCACTCTTCAGAGCCACGAATCTGTTGGAGTCCGGTGGCGAGGTAATTGTGCTTTTGTACGAGTGTGGCTACCTCGGTAGGCAGGGCATAGACAACAGCGTTGAATTTTGTTGGTCGTTGGCCGAGGTGTAACCCAGGTAGCCCTGGACGTGCAGCAGCCAATCCTGTACATTGTGGTGGAAGGACGGTAGTTGCAACCGCTCAGCTGCCATGAAACTCACTTCACACTTCACTATTCAACGTAGGGCTTCACAGGTCACTCCGAGGTCACCAATTATCGACTCACGCTGTCACAGGCCCAAATAAAGTAAACACACCGTAACTTTGCCCTTTACTTAACATTTATTAAATAGCCAGTCACCAACATATGCCAATAAAGTACACAGGTCGCTGGATCACAACGAAATAATACGTTGCCAAGGAAGACAACTTAACGTGGAGGATGTGTGAAGCAGCACCGAACCAGGAGAACGAGTCGTAGGGTGCTAAACCTCGTAATCCCTGCAGGTAGACAAGGCGGCTGGCCAGGGCGTAGGTGAGGTCCGTAGCTCCTTGTAATACATTACAGGTAGACGAGGAGGTTGACCAGGGCGTAGCCAGGTCCGTAGCTCCGTGAGTGCTGTGAGGAGTGTGAGTGCTGTCGCAGGAATCTGTTGCTGTCCCGGTCCATCCTTGTTATATACCCGACGGTCCACGTGACTCCTGTGACGTGGCCGTTAAGAAGGTGGTGCCCCCTTGTGGTGGTGATTCATTGAACCGCCTTGCTTCGAAGCTTCGGGGCACCACAGCAGTAATGGAAGAGATGGGAAATCCATTCCGTTAAGCGAGTCAAAATCTTTTAGTCCTCGAAACAAGGGATATCATGGACACTACAGTGGCAGACTCTGTGAAGAAAAGAAAATCCCTTGGTGAGGAACAGTACTCCAAGTTCGTTAAAGAAAGGCTAGAACTACGCAAAAAGGCAGTCACATAGCCAATCCCCAAGAATAAACTGCCACTCTTCAGCCGTTAACCAGTAAAAACACAGTCAAAACAGAAGGACACATCTCGCTGTTCTTAAAAGTCACTGTGCTTTGTTTTCTAGACTGTACATATCTTGCCAAACACGAGATGGGGATGTCGATCAATTTTTCTGCAACGAAAATCAACCAGCACCACCAGCTTTGTCAACAGGAGGCTAACACTGACTTGGAGTCAAAACAAATCTACCTCACTGTCTAGAGAAAAACCTTCCTGAAAACACTGGTGTCCCTGTGGTTGATGCAGCAGTCCTCGATGGGGCAGCTGTGGTTCAGATGTTAAATTCTAGAACATCAAAGACCTTTCAAGAGTATGCAGACACAGTGTTTGAACAATACATCTCTGCTCAACTGGAGAAAACCAATTGTGTTGACATAGTCTGGGATGCTTACCTATCTGACAGTCTTAAAGGCGCAACCAGAGATAAGCGAGGAAAGGGCATCAGAAAAAGAGTGGCTTCCTCTATATTGTTGCCAAAGAACTGGAAGGAATTCCTATAAAGTCGATAACAAAAGTGAATGGTTCACATACTTGTCACAAGAAGCCATTTGCCTACCCTTAGCAGATGGCAAGGAAATGTATGAAACACATGGAAGAGAAGTCCTCTGCTCTTTTCAGGAGTCTAACTTGAATTACCTTGCAACGTGTTCACAGGAGGAAGTTGATACTCGTCGTCTTCTTCATGTGGCAGATGTTGTAAAGAAGGGGAGCAAGAAAGTAACCATACGCACTGATGATACTGATGTGGTGGTAGGGTAGTGGCTGTGTCTTCATTCAGCAAGATAAATCCTGATGAACTGTGGGTAGCACTTAATACTGGGTCCAGGTTCAGGTGCATAGCTATTCATGAACTGGTTGCCACACTGAGCCAAAGACAGTGTTCCACTTTACTCGTCTTTCATGCTGTCCAGGATGTGACACTGTTTCTGCGTTTGCTGGCAGAGGAAAGAAGACTGCTTGGGAAACTTGGAAAGCATTCGCAGAGGTAACAGAAGCCTTAGAAGAACTTCTTCACATGCCAGCTGACATCAGTGAGGAGACTAGGGCATTGATGGAGCGTTTTGTGGTACTCATGTATGACAGAACCAGTGAAAACAAACGGGCGAACGATGCTAGGAAGCAGCTCTTTACACCGAAGTCGCGAGCTTTAGAGAGCGTTGCACCAACACAGAGGCTGCACTGAATCAGCACATCAAGCGCGCTTGCTACCAGGCCAACATCTGGAGCCAGGCACTGGTGTTGCTACCATATGTGTTGGACCCATCAAACTAGGGGTGGACGAGGCTTGAAACAAGTGGATGGCAGCCACTTTGGAGTACTAGCATTGAAATCGTGCCAAGAGCTAATCTAGTGTAGCTGCAAGAAGGGCTGCAGTGGGTATTGCAAATGCATGAAGGCTGCCCTCAAGTGTACTGTATTGTGTTTATGTACAGAAGATTGCTAGACATACACGAATGCTACAGTTCACGAACATACATGTTTTCTAAATTACGTACTCCATTCTCATGAATGACAGTGTCCTCCTCGGGTCACACTCATTGTCTTGGGCGACTTCAATGCTACAACTGGCACTGTGAGAGATGGCTACGAGTTATGTGTTGGTCCCCATGGCTCCGGTACCAGAAACACCAACAGTTCTCTGCTTCTGAGCTTTACAAGATCCAGAAGGTTGAGAATTGCAGGTTCTTGGTATCAGAGGCCAGAGCTGCACCGCTGGACATGGTATAGTAATGCCGGAGGGGTAGCTAGAAGATCGACCACATCCTCGTTAGTACTCGTTGGAGGATCCTCCAGAACTGCAGGGTTTACCGGAGTGCTGAGTTCTTTGGAACAGATCACAGACTTGTTGTTGCTACACTTAAGCTTCATGTCAAGTCCAGAAGAATCTCAAGAGGTAACCATACTCTGTTTCATCTTGAGAAACTAAAGGACTTGACATGTGCTCATGAGTATGCAGTGGCAGTCTCAAATCGGTTTCATGTGCTCGGTGCTCTCGGGGACCCTGTAGAACTGTGGGATACCTTCAAACGTGAAACTCTACAGGCTGCCAAGGAGTGTATTGGGGAGCGCCCGAGGTCAAGGCGTGGTTTTGTATCGACGGAGACGCTGGAGAAAATCGAGGAGAGTAGCGCTGCCAGGCTGGCTGGGAACCGGGACCAGCACAGGGCTCTGTCACGCCGGACTAGAACCCTCCTGAGGAGAGACAAGGAGAGGTATGTCAAGAGTCTCGCTGAGGATGTCGAGGGTCATTTGAACTCTAATGAACTCCGACCCGCCTACCGAGCCCTGAAGAAGCTCCATTCCAAGTCTCCTTCTCGGGCGAGTGCTATTCGAACAGCAGATGGGCGCCTCGTGTCGGACATGGATGGGCAGATGGCTCGTTGGGCTGAGTACTTTGGGCAGTTGTTCACGGTGGACCCTCTAACTGAGCAGCTTCACACCACTGGGTTACAGGCAGTGGATGCCGATCCTCCCATTGACGAAACCGCACCCTCTCTTGACGAAGTCAGAGAGGCTGTAGCAAAGTTGAGGGGTGGAAAGGCAGCTGGTGTTTGTAATATCAGTGCGGAGCTCCTCAAAGCTGGGGGTGAGGCCATGATCCGCGGGTTGCATGCTGTCCTGACTGCCGTGTGGCAATCAGGTACCATTCCTCCTGACTGGAAAAGGGGGCTGGTCGTCCCTATCTGGAAAGGGAAAGGGGACCGTCAGGACTGCAACAATTACCGCGGTATTACACTGCTCAGCGTACCAGGCAAGGTGCTTGCCCATCTATTGCTGACACGGATTCGCAGTCATCTGGTGAAGCATCAGAGACCTCAGCAGTCTGGGTTCACACCTGGTAAGTCAACAACGGACCGTATCCTAGCGCTTCGTGTCCTGTTGGAACGTCGACGTGAGTTTCGACAGGGGATGCTTGCAGCCTATGTTGATCTCAAGAAGGCATTTGACTCAGTGCATCGTGAGTCACTTTGGGATCTTCTGCGACTTCGAGGGATTCCTGCAAGGACTATTGGTTTGATAACTGGTCTGTATTCTGGGACTGAGAGTGCTGTGAAGTGTGGGGCAGGTGTATCCAGCTTCTTCCCTGTGAATACAGGAGTGAGGCAAGGGTGCGTCCTTGCCCCATCACTTTTCAATGCTTGCATGGACTGGGTATTGGCCAAGGTTGTAGATCAAAGTGATTCTGGAGCATCCGTCGGCAACACCAAGATCACTGATCTTGTTTTTGCCGATGATGCAGTAATCTTTGCTGAGTCGCTGGAGGTCCTGGTGATGGCTCTCGAGGCGCTGCACGAGGAGGCAAAGCCTTTGGGACTTGAGGTCTCCTGGCTCAAGACCAAGGTCCAGGTGTTTGGAGACATACTAGATGAAGCAGTACAGTCTGTTCATGCGTGTGGCGAGGACATTGAGATCTTGGAAAGTTTTACATACCTTGGTAGCGCAGTCCATAATGACGGCGGGTCACGTCAAGAAGTCTTACGGCGGATTGGCATAGCCCACGGTGTTATGGACTCGCTCAGCGGGAGTATTTGGCATTGTCGGTACCTGTGCAGAAGGACAAAGATCCGGATCTTCAAGTCACTAGTGATCCCTGTCTTACTCTATGGTTGTGAGACATGGACACTAAATAGTGACTTGAAGAGACGAATCAATTCCTTTGGTAATAAGTGTCTTCGCAGAATCATGGGGTATCGCTGGGATGATTACGTGTCAAATCAGCGATTGCACCATGAGACTGAATCGAGGCCTATTACCTGCATAGTCCGTCAGCGCCAACTTCGGCTATATGGGCATGTGGCACGCTACCCTGAAACCGATCCTTCCCATCGGGTAATGTCTGTAAGAGACAATCCGCGTGGAGGAGGCCAAGGGGGTGCCCACAAGGCTCGTGGCTGGGGCAAGTTGATGTTTCTTGTCGTGAGCTGCTTGGTATGGGAAAGGAGCCTGCATGGGAACTCGCGCGTGGTGACCCCCGGGAGTGGCGTCGTAGGGTGGGCGAGGCGACGCGCCCCCCGGCGTATGCCCCCAATGATTGATTGATTGATTCTCATGATTTAGAAAAAATTATAAACACAAAAACAATATTACTTGATAAGTTCTGTATTGATACAAATCTAAGAAATCATAATATCATATGTAATAAATAACGTGACATGTGATTGTGTGACAGGTGATATTGTAGACTCCTTTTTGTTATTGAAAACGTCCTTTCTTGTACTTCGAGGGTGCGAAAAGTCTTTTTTTTTATGACTTGAGGTCAGTGACCTCTCAAGTTCCTCAAAGGTAAAATCCAACTTACCTCCACATCTCAAATTAAACCTTATGGTATGTACTAACCCTGGTAGCATAGTCATGCTTTCATCATTAAATGCATTATTTTTCTGCTTATCCGCATCACTATTGTGGGAATTCAGTACCTATGCCACTCCTTGGCTTCAGAGCACAGCTTCCGAAGGGCAGACTTCAGGGTACCGTGCAGCCGCTTAACTTGCCCATTTCTGCTGGGATGGAAAGGAGTAGTGCAGACGGATTTTACTCCCAGTAGCCTGTGTACCGCAGCTATCAGGTGGGAATTAAACTGGGTCCCACGGTCAGAAAGGACGGCACGATGTTACCAGAGCTAACATCGATGATGTTCACGATGAAAAGGTCAGACGATTGTTACCAGAGTTTCTGATACGATTATGGTGTCAATATCTCTTAGAGGCATGGCCTCGGGAAAACCAGTGGAAATATCGATGAGGGTAAAAATATAACGATGTTTATCTGAGTATGGTGGAGACAATGGAACTAACAAGTCAATGGCGACTTGGGAGAAGGGCTCAATTACAACAGGTAACGGGTGAAGAGGTACTGTACGTACCCGTCACTTAGCTGACATGCGCTGACACTTGTTGCAGAAACGACAGTAATCCCTGGAGGGATATTTACCATTTCTTGCGAACGTTCACAACAGGCTTGCGAATTCGCAAGCCTTGTGGATGTTCACAATTTCTTAGGACATATTTACTAAGCTTGAGAACGGCTGTGAACGTTCGCAAAATGTTCGCAATCTGCGAGTGCCCTGGACCAGTCGCAAGGCCTTGCGAACACTAAATAACTCTACAAAACCGAAATCAAACCTATCCTATACCTAACCAAAACTATATCTAAACCTAACCTAACGAAGCTCATATGTAATCTAACCTACCGTCAATAGTATTATTTAAGTAGTGGGCTTTCAAAAGTCCTAGGGATTCTTACCTACATCATCGTGGAGATTTCTTCATTCTGAGTATTTTAAAACACATTTCCCATGGCGCAATTGAATAATAATGGCGTTACATGTACTACCGAGAATCTATCGTTATTTCAGCCAGAAATGGATAAATTTTAGGTTAGGTTAGAGGTTGGGTTTGATTTAGTAATAATTGATATGAAGAAAAAATTAAAGTTATCAATACTATGTCAATGCGAAATAGAGCAATGTCTGCGGGGCGGGCCGGGAGGGGTGCGTTGGGCACCCCCTACACATGTAAACAAAAATTTATTTCCGACAAAAACGAATGCCAGATTAATTTACTACACGACTATAGTGTTATTGATGGTAGAGATACGGGCCATACCTATAGCCGCCGCGGCTAGAGATACGGGTTCATCATACCTATAGCCGCCGCGGCTAGAGATACGGGTTCATCATACCTATAGCTGCCGCGTCTAGAGATACGGGTTCATCATACCTATAGCCGCCGCGGCTAGAGATAAGAATTCATACCTATAGCTGCCGCGTCTAGAGATACGGGTTCATCATACCTATAGCCGCTGCGGCTAGAGATACGAGTTCATATCTATAGCCGCCCCAGCTAGAGTTGTTCTTGGCCCTCCATAATAGTGATAAATGCTTAGTATGTAGATAAGGTGCTAGGCAGTGGTAGAAAATGTACACACTGCTGTATTCTGCGCCAAAATATGTAGTATAAACAAAAGGCCTTTATATTGATTCTTATTGCTGCAATAATACATTTCTTACAAGAAAAAAAAAATACTTCTACGGTTTTTGGTCACAATATATCCTTTGTATTTATTATTTGTAGTGGAAGAGTTATTGGGGTGGCGTTACTTTCACTGTTTATTTTCATCGCAAGGTGCGGAGGATTCCTAGCTAGGAGCTATTCACAAGACTTTGATAAATAGTTCGCAAGGATAGCTCCCAACATTGAACAGCCCTCTATTTTGCGAACAGAAATTTGCGAACGTTCGTAGACTTGTGGTAAATATCCCTCCTGATGTCCTTGTACATTTCTGGCCAATAAAAGTCTTGAGAGATCTTCATCTGGGTCTTACGGTGGGAAAAATGACCAGCCAAAGGACCTTCGTGAGCCACAAGTAGGATAACGGGACGGCACTCAATGGGGACAACCAAGGATAAAATATTTACCTTTTGTGGGCGATCAGATGAGAGACATTTACGGTACAGAGGCCGTCTTTATGTAGGAACTTGTAGGTGCCACCAGCCCGTGCCTTCTCCACTGCACTAGTAGTAGTCTTGGAACGTAGACACTGCAGTGCAGGACATATATATATATATATATATATATATATATATATATATATATATATATATATATATATATATATATATATATATATATATATATATATATATATATATTGTATATCCTGCACTGCAGTGTCTATGTACCAAGACCATTACTGTTCCAGCTGGACCTAAAATAAGGATATATATATATGATGGTTAGGATGAACCATATATGTTACGTTATAGTTTTTAAACCACACCAAACCAAATTTAATCATCATTAGGTCACAAATCCACAAATCACAGTTCTAGTCTGTTATAGGTCTTTGAAGTGCCTTCCTTCTTATTTCAATTTTTCTTAGTTTTTCAATCAATTCTTAGTTTAATTGTAACTCCACTGTATTTCCCCAAAGGCAGACCTAGCTTGGCCATGTTTACAGGAGCTAATCTGGATATTTTAATCAAATATCAATCAATCATAGGGGGCATACGTCGTGGGGCGCGTCGCCCATCCTAAGACGGCACTCCCGGGGTTCACCTCGCGCGAGTCCCCGTGCAGGCTCCGTTCCCATACCCAGCAACTCTCGATAGGAAACATCAACTTGCCCCAGCCACGAGCCTTGTGGGCGCCCCCTTCGCCTCTTCCACGCCGGATTGTCTCTTACATATACAGACCGGTGGGAAGGATCGGTTTCAGGGTAGCGTGCCATATGCCCATATAGCCGAAGTTAGCGCTGACGGACTATGCAGGTAATAAGCCTAGATTCAGTCTCACGGTGCAATCGCTTGTTTTACACGTAATCATCCCAGCGATACCCCATGATTCTGCGAAGACACTTATTACCAAGGGCATCGATTCGCCTCTTCAAGTCACTATTTAGTGTCCATGTCTCACATCCATAGAGTAGGATAGTGGTCACAAGTGACTTGAAGATCCGTATCTTTGACCTTATGCACAGGTACCGACAACGCCAAATACTTGTGCTGAGCGAGTCCATAACACCATGGGCTATGCCTATCCGCCGTAAGACTTCTTGACGTGACCCACCGTCATCATGGACTGCGCTACCAAGGTATGTAAAACTTTCCAAGATCTCAATGTCCTCGCCGCATGCATGAGTAGACTATAATGTTCATCTAGTAAGCACACCTGGACCTTGGTCTTGCGCCAGGATACCTCTAGTCCAAAGGGCTTGGGCTAGTCCCAAGGTTAGGTTGGAATAAAGATCTGATTTAGCCCCCAATAATGACCCAATCCGTCCTAGGAAGCAAGGAGTCTTAGATAATTCCGTGGGTGTATTGACATTATCCTATGTTGACGCTAACCTAACGTAACCTTATAACCTACTAAATGCCGCGGGAGGAGGCAGTCAACAGGAAGACGTCAGAAACAGGAGTAACATACCGAGAGAAGAAGGGAATGACAGTCCGAGAGTGAGGTGAGAGTGCGAGGCGCTAACAGGTAACATGAGTGCACGACAAACCACAGAGACAGTACACTGCAGAGGACGTGGACGGAACAATGCTGCCACCATGAATGTACCGTTTAGTCGGCTGAAAATATGATTTGACCACCCAAAAACTGCTACAAAAGGTTTTTCAACGAAATTTTGTAGTATCAGGTGTGCTAAATAACATACCAAAAGTGTACCACAATTTGACCACTGAAAAAAGGTTTTTTTTTCAAGATGGCGTCCAAGATGGCCGCTAAATACTAAAAATAATCTAACTTCTTCACTATTCATCCTAAACAAGTAATTATGGTGCCTAACCCCATATTTTGGTGATCTAATAATCCAATTAGCATATTTAAATTGAAGTGAAGTGATAACATAATTGTAAAGTACAAGATGGTGGACCAATATGGTCGCCAAACTATGAAAAAACCCATAACTCCTTCATTACTTATCCTAAACGAGTAATTTTGGTGTCTAACCTCATGTTATGGGGATCTAAACATCCAATTAGCAGATTTGAATTATATTGAAGTGATTTCAAGTACAAAGTGATTACAAATCCCATAATATTTATTTCTGAAAAAATACCTTTGCTCCACACCAAATTTAAGAATAGTCATTGTTACACTCTTCCTCATGTAAGGGTTGATTATATTATGTGGATTCTCACAATTTTCGAATTGACATGGTCCACAAGCAGGTGTGCATGGTAGTCCGTATCCTCTGCAACTACTCCGTGGTGTTCGGCAGGCAGTTGTGCAGTTACAGTGGACCACCTGCAGGAGTCTATCTGGGGCAGCAGTTTTCTTGGTGGAACTAGCACTCCAGTGTCCTCCAGTTTCCATCCCCAATCAACTGTATTCACGTCACTCTCCTTTCCTATCCACACCATGATTTGGTAATACACTCTAAGGCAATGATACATAGTCTCCGTAGGAGGGAGACGTTCTCGGGTAACAAATGACTTGGCAGAAACAAACTTTCTTGATCAAAAGGTTGTAAGGAGGCAAGTTAATCGGTACCCTGTCCACCAAACTTAACTGCTATCGCCTTGCTCCCAAGGTCATCTATGACATTTTTTGCTTGATCTGGGAGCAGAAACGCATTCGAATAGGTATGGATGGTCGATTCACCATTTGAAAGTTCCTGGAATGCTGACCTTTTGCCAACACTAAAAATGCGCGAAGTTGTATCACATCCTGAAAAAGCGTGAACAAACAGCAACTGAGAACACAATGCACTACCCATACATTGTTTTATCTCACTGATGTCATACATGATACACTTTTGGAACTGTGGACTTATCAGAACGAAAATAGAGGCCCTTATTGTTCATGTCATCATAGTAGAGAAGAAGAATGAGTAGGTCTGTATCCTCCCCTAACAATGTCGTGAGTAGATGTTTTGATGCCTTGATGGCAGCCTTGACAATATCCACGTATGTACCCCCTGATGCACTGTTAACAGTGCACCCCTTATTTTGCAGTTCCTCAGTCACAAGATCAATAAATCTTTGTTTGTTGCAATGTCTGGAAAGTAAATCATCCTTTCTTCCCAAAATCTCAGTTTTTGTTTGCATTGAAGTTGACGATCGAGTGGATGTTTTGCCCAAGTCGCTGATGCGTATTTTTTTTATGGAATGACCTTCACTATAACCATAAAACACTACGGTGCCTTTACCATAATGGCATATGGTAAATCGGCGTACGACCGTGCAATGGCACCACAACTATCACCCCTTTTCCATGACAAGCGGTAAACCAGTGAGCCACCATCAAGGAAAAATTGTTCGGTAGATCGGATTATATCCCATCCCATCCCATACATGATAGCTTTGTTTGATTCCTTGCTTGCAAACTCGGCGAGCGTATGGGCTAGTTGAGGCTTGTCTGCTTTACGAAATATTTCTTTGGCTTCAAAAAGGGCTGTAGAGAATGGGCTGAGCTCATAGGTCATTACATCTTCCAGTGAAAGGTCTCCGGTTTTCGACAGAACCAGAAATCATTGGAACAGCAGAGCAGGATCAATGGTTTGGCCTTTGGCAACTTTGATGGTGGACTCATCTGCAAGGGTTTTTGCCCTGTCTTTCCGTTTGAATGAGAACCCCAAAACAGGTTTTCCCACCATTTTTTCAACGATCTCGCACTCAACTGTTTCAAGCTTATGTACATGCAACTCCTCTTTGGCGACTACTTCAGTAACAATGTTTCCCAGAGATGGGTCTAGAGAGAATGGCGTGTAAGTGGAAAGTTTTTCTTTGACCTTTTCCAGGACAGAGTGATCACGTTTCATCCTTGCTTCTGTTGATTCTCGGTGTTGCTCGCTGGTCGTGTATGTGAGGTCATTGAATTCCTGCATGGCGTTGTTGTACTCATTTTTTATTAGTGTGGATATGGTCCACAACGCGCGCATTTATTTGATCATTCCACTTCCATGCGTTAAGCCTCCACTACTCTTCAAGGACCGCATCAATGTCTGCTCGATGACAAAGTCAGATCTAAGGCCTGCTCAGAAGTTGTTGCTGCGGCGGATCACATGAAAACCCCTTGAAAATTGTCATATACATCAGGGTGTCTGGTCTTGAGTTGGCACATTTCTTGGATATAGAAATATGCAGATTTCAGATATTTGAGGTGCCCAGCAGCGCCAAATATTGAAAGGCAGTCCGATACTGTGCGCAAGCGTATTTTCCAAGATTGTGTGTGATCCGCTTTCATTACCGCTCGGGCAGTATGCAGCATTCTCTGATAGTTTATCCACAGCTCAATGGTTTTTGACCTAGTGCTAAGTTCTGCCTTCTTTGTGTCAATCTATTCTTTGATTTGGATCAACATATCTGATGCTACAGCACTTTCCAAAGTTGTTTATCTTACCACCAAGGATGAGTATGTTTCACTCGCCTGGTCTACCAATGACTCAAACTGTGTGTGGGTTTTCCACCATCAGATCCGAAATAATAAGGTGATTGAGACATCTTCCACCAGCAGATGTCCACGGAAAGCTCTTTGCACTGATTCTCCAGTCATCGTATGCTGCACGGCATTTACACATAGACAACCTCCATTATGTTCCTGAGTTATGTGCCTTCCACCAGTGTACGTACCTATTGCACCAAGTAGGTTCATGAACGTGTGAAAACATCCAAACATCAATACTATGTTCTTCAAGTGGCTACTCTGGGGTGCATCCATGATGATCTTAATC
Organism: Chionoecetes opilio; assembly: GCA_016584305.1. Lineage (NCBI taxonomy): Eukaryota > Metazoa > Arthropoda > Malacostraca > Decapoda > Majidae > Chionoecetes > Chionoecetes opilio. The sequence goes on along the minus strand of JACEEZ010013552.1, from coordinate 517,513 downwards.
TGCAGCTTTCCAATACAGGGGCTGATCAAACTTAATAATGGGCGGAACATGATGTTTGATAGCAAGATTGCAAATAAAATCGAGCGTAGATAGAATACATGTCTTGTCCCCAGAACACTAGTCAATGATAGGCAGGAACACAATTGATGATTGGCCTGGGTGTTCTAATCCTTGATGAATGATGTGCATCATTCGCTGTCACCCAGGGGTTTCCTGTTTGAAGTTTAATGAGAGCTCCCACAGTACATCAATTGTCCTGTCACATTTGTCCAATGCTGGGATTTGTTCGAACACGATGGTTTGGCGCACATATTTAGCAAAGCGAGGTTCAATTATTAGAATTTAAATTTTCTCCAAAAAATCAAGGTTAGTAATGTTTCTCCTTGTAATGACACAATCCTTCTTCCGCCCTGGGGTGAGAGCTGCTATGATCTCCATGCCGTGGAAGGTCCCCCTGCCATCGATAGTAAGGATGTTGTGGTCGACATTGGCCCCGGCGAAGAGAATGACCATATTCAGCAAATCAATGTCATCCGCTAACATATCTGGAGGAATTGAATCTGCTGCGTTCTTTTCAAAACGCAAGACTTCTTTATAGGGATAACTAAAATCCCTTTCCTAAAGGGAGATTCCACGAGGAATTGTGACCGATACAAATTATCTGCCTGCACTGCAAGGCCAACTTGTAAGGGTGCTACAACGGCACGTGGTCAAACTGCCTGGACAATTGCATGTCCTATTCCTGTAACCTTCGTCTTGTCTTCTTACTCACGAAAAGACCATTCAACAATGTCCGCAGAGTGTCGGGAACAAACGAAAGGGCAGAATTAAGGTTGAGGGACTTTGCACTTGGACACTGATTTGCATGAGATGGTACATTGGTCTTGATATCACTTTTATTGAGTCGCGCCGCTATTTCAATGAGCGCCTCTTTCTGTAATTCTTCGTCCTTTGCTTGGGTGTTGAAATAAGATCTTAATATCTGTGATGTCTTTTCCCTCATTGTCACTACGTCATGGAGGCCTTCCCCTGCAGCAAAATGAACATTGTCCCCATACTGTTCTTGCAATTTTCCTGTAAGGTAATGTTTTCCAAATGGTACTGAATCTGCATCGGTCAGAAATTCGTTAATTTTATCTCGTAAATGTGAAATTGTCAACTGTTCTCCATCATTATTCTCAAGGTAAGAGCAAACATTTATGAATGATTGCTCCTGATCTTAATTTTTGTGCCGGCCAGACTTTTTGCACTTTGCCTCTGGGACAATTTGGAACTGTAGTGGTTTGCGAAGCCCAGACCGAAAATTACCACTACACGAGTGATGGTAAACACAGTATGCAGCATGTAAATCACACCCAAAATATTCTACCCTGCCTTCCACAGTGAAGGCCCATCCATCTTAACGACTGTCACAAAAATCAAGAATGGTCTTCACGAACGTATCAGAATTTACATAACTAATGCTTGTACTTCCTGGTGTTACCGTAGTTCCACAGAAAAGGCATCCCGTTTGGCTGTGGAAAGGACCATATGATACTCTGGCAAATATCTTTGGTGGTTCATCTTTCTTTCTTATTTTTGCTTGCAAGGTCTTTTGAATTGATGTACCGATTTCGACATTTTGAATGTACTTTTTCACCAGCTGAAACGACTACATCATCCCTTCTTTGCACACTCGCACTGTTGATTCTATCAGCTCCCTTCCGACGAACCTCAACCACATCTGACTACTATAGGAGTAGCCGTGTGTCTGTCTGTCTGTCTGTCTGTATGTCTGTTTTGGGTAGCCGAAGCTGTAAATTCAATTTAGATGCGAGTATGCTAAAAAAATCGCAAATAAATCGTAGGTGGTAAGCGGCTTGGTACCATGTTGATTGAATAATTTTGAATGTTTTGTTTGGGCTAAAAACACTTTAAACAGTATTAAATTACAGGAAAAAACTCTGCGGTAACGCTTTGCTGCAGTTCACTAGCTCAGTAGACTCATGGACCTACCGTTTGTGTACGTGTGTGAGTGTGTGTGTGTGTGTGTGTGTGCATGTGCGTGCGTGCGTGCGTGCGTGCGTGCGTGCGTGCGTGCTCGTGCGTGCCGTGCGTGCGTGCGTGCGTGCGTGCGTGCGTGCGTGTGCGTGCGTGCGTGCGTGCGTGCGTGCGTGCGTGCGTGCGTGCGTGCGTGCGTGCGTGCGTGCGTGCGGCGTGCGTGCGTGCGTGCTGGGGCGTGCGTGCGTGCGTGCGTGCGTGCGTGCGTGCGTGCGTGCGTGCGTGCGTGCGTGCGTGCGTGCGTGCGTGCGTGCGTGCGTGCGTGCGTGCGTGCGTGCGTGCGTGTGACTGTGTGCGTGTGTGTGTGTGTGTGTGTGTGTGTGTGTGTGTGTGTGTGTGTGTGTGTGTGTGTATGTGTGCTTGGGGTCGATATTCTAATATACTCCATGCACGGCCAACTATACCTCCGCCTGTCATGGGTTAGCTGTGCTGATGCCGTCGAAGTGTTGGCGCCCCGTGGAATCACACGGAACGTGGTCTACCCTTTGGTAGTGGTCTTTGACACGATTGGAGTTTGCACTCACATTGTTGTCAAATATATACTACTACTACAAACATCAATACATGGGTCCGAAGGGCCCACAAACATTTGTCATCTCCTAAGACTTCACGGCAGATGGGGCAAGTCTCTTGGTTTACGATGTAACCACTCATGGTCATGCCTGAAAAAGATGGAAAACAGAAGGTCTATAATAAAAAGTCAGTAAATAATGTCTCCATGAGTCCCATTCAATGCTTTAAAATACAACCATTAAACCTTACAAAGCAGATATACATGCAATACATGCTTGGTCCACCTAATAATTTGATACAATAATAAGAACCTTACCACAGTTCCTTTCGTTTGCCACTCCACACACATACACAAGACGTAAACAGCCACTGGGATTTAAACAAGCTAAATTGATATTTAAATCCCCAAAACATGAGGTTAGACACCAGAATTACTCGTCTAGGATGAATAATGAAAGAGTTATGGACATCTTCATAGTTTGGTGGCCATATTGGTCCGCAACCTTATATTTCACATTATGTTATCACTTCACTATAATTTGAATATGCTAATTGAATTCCTATATCACCAAAATATGGGGTTAGGCACCAAAATTACTTGACTAGGATGAATATTGAAGAAGTTAGAGTATTTTAAGAATTTGGCGGCCATCTTGGACGCAATTTTGAAAAAAAAACATTTTCAGTGGTCAAATTGTGGTAGACTCGTAGTATGTTAATAACCCTGAAAGGGTTAAGCACACCTGATACTACAAAATTCGGTGGAGAAACTTTTTGTAGTCATTTTTTGGAGGTAAGATGACTTTTTTCATAAATGCAGCCGACTACGTTGTCCTTAGTACACACGTCCGTTTTTTTTGTAGCAATGTGGTTTTCTCAAGAACAAGTGTGTGTGTGTGTGTGTGTCGTTTAATATTGTACGAATCCTTCACTCTTACTCGCTATTATATTTGGTTAACCTCGTCACTCCCTTTTTGTTGTAGTATATTACATATGTACAAAGTATATACAACACATGGAAGACAACCGGTGATGTGAGATGCTGGATCTTGAATGACTTCTCTTGGGTCACGGTTAACAGCTCCTGCCTAGGTGAGAGGACATGACTACAGGGAGGAGGACACATGGAACAGATGAGTTGAAAGGGAGGAGTTGAAAATAACATAAACAAACAGTATATATATATGGGAGGAGGAACATAAGTGACCCAATGAGAGAAGGAAGGATATGAGGAAAAATAGGTAGAGTTTATACATACGCGGCGCCACGAATGACATACTATACCGAAGAAAGTGAAAGATAGTAACTTGACCTGATAGAGCAGCTGTTTGTCTGTCGGCAAGATGAAAGAGAAAGAGAGAGAGATAGAAGGTGTGTAAGAGCGAACTAGATGTCCGACGGACATATGCGAGGAGTGATAATTGGTAGCCTAAACATCTGGCAGAGGATGAGCTGATGAAGTATGAAGAAATATATAAGTAATTTTTATCTCGCGAGATGAATAATAATGTGATTGAGACGCGTCATACTGAGCCTACAAAATCGTAATACATGTGTAGTAATGATTTAAAGTTTTGCCCAAGATTACGCCTCCATGGTGTAGTGGCTAGCACGCCTAGCTACGAATCTGCAAACCTGGTTTGAATCCGGCCCAGGACAGTCGGCAGTCAGCCCAAATTGCTGTTCATCCTTCCTTTCGGGGTTGGTCGATATGGGTACCTGGGGAAATCTGGGACAGGTAACTGTGGTAACCCGGATATCACAGTAACCCTGTGTAACAGGGTCATATTCCCCAACTCTATGGGAGTATGTGGTTTCCGAGTGAAGACGCTTGGCTGTAGCTCCGAAACAAACCATTACATTTTCTCGAAAATACCCTCATTGTGATTCCCACAAAAATTTACCATCAATAGACCAAGAAACCTAACCTAACCTAACCGTAACATAACGTAACCTAACCAGACGTGTTCATGAGTAAACGTGACATACTGTTCCAGAAATCGGGAATATGCGTCTAGGGGTAATGTGTCCTACCCACCACAGGCTCAAAGGCAAACGCGACGGACATGAGCACCGAGGCCACGCTGAGCATAGCGGATGCCCCCACTTTACCTTTATCTTTGCCAATATATTGAAGGAATTGAGTGACTCGTGAAGTATACATGGGTCGTCTACCCGAACACCAAAACTGAGAGAAAAGTATGATGGAGTGGGATATGAAGCTAGTTAAACAGAGAAGTTAAAGTTTTTTTCTTTCCTTCGATCTAAGGGAAAACACACACACACACACACACACACACACACACACACACACACACACACACACACACACACACACACACACACACACACACACACACACACACACACACACACACACACACACACACACACACACACACACACACACACACACACACACACACACACACACACACACACACACACAACACACACACACACACACACACAACACACACACACACACACACACACACACACAACACACACACACACACACACACACACACACACACACACACACACACACACACACACACACACATAAACGGGTGTATGTACTTTAATCTGGTGCAACAGCCTCTAAGGGAAGTCGTGTGAAAGACATCATCGTCACAATTTTAAGACATTTTTTTCCTCATGCACTCACTGCTTCACACTTTTTAACATTGTAGGCCATACTTTAAATTTCTTATTATATCCAACTCAATATATCATTTAGTTGAATTATCCTATCTTCAGTTTTTGTACTGGTATTTTTTTATGGTATGTACTATCTTCATTGGGGACGAATTTTACTCTTCTAAGTCTTTAAGTGATAACATACCTTATTTTTATGGTACACCAACCACTTTTCTGTCAATTTGCTACGTGTTTTTGTGACTCGAATTAAATAACTTGTCAGTGGATTTTTCGGATCTTTCCCTTTCCCTGCTGACGCTGCTAATTGTTATCCATTAGGGTACGCCGTAGGTCCAATGAAAAGTGAAATATAGATTATTTCGAATTTGGCAGGGTGTTTTCTTATGTAAAATTGAATTTTAAGGGTAGTTTGTCTTGTTCAAATTTTTGGTTTGGAGCATTTCTTGCTATGCAAAAATGGACTTTTATATTTATATGCAAAATATAGCTGGACTTTTTGGCTAGCTCCTGCGGAGGGCTTTTGATGGGCCTTCGGCCCAATAATTGTAACACTTGTATTTTAATGATAATGTATTTCACACAACCATGAGTTTGATCTCACAGATTAATTTTTGGGATATCACAAAATCCGGCAAAATATTACTGCAAAGCAGCAGGAACTGAAGTAACTGAAGTAATAGGACTGAAGTAACTCTGAAGTAATATAAAGTAGGCTAGTAAAGTAATAGGACTAAAGTAATAGGACAGAAGTAACTCTGAAGTAATAGGAAGTAGGCTCATGAAGTAATAGGACTGAAGTAATAGGAAGTAGGCCAGTGAAGTAATAGGACTGAAGTAATAGGACATAAGTAACTCTGAAGTAATAGGAAGTAGGCTAGTGAAGTAATAGGACTGAAGTAATAGGACAGAAGTAACTCTGAAGTAATAGGAAGTAGGCTAGTGAAGTAATAGGACTGAAGTAATAGGCCAGGGACCTTGACCAGGGGAAGCACCAGGGTACCAAATAGTTGGATTGGGTTACGATGGGAGGAAGGACAAGACCAGGGCGATGGGGCCCGACAGCTATGGGAAACTGCACCCAAGGTTGATCAGGGAGGAGCATGTGTCAGTGACAGAGGAGTCATCTGGAAGGTACCTTTGACACTTTGTACCAGAGGACCCGGTGCCACCTGAGAAGCCTGCGTTCAAGGTGGCTCAGGCTCTCTATGATCTGCTGGTGACATACGACTCCACCGACTCACTGATCGTACTGCAAGGTGACTCAACTAGGGCCAACACGGGGTGGAAGGGTGGTACTCACGCCCATTTGGAGAAGATGCTGGGACGCAAGCTCTTCTGGAGTATATGCGTGTTGCACACAAACGAGTTGTTCCTGCGCCACCTTATCACCAGCATCGACGGGCCTACCTCATCTGACACTGGCTTCACGGGTCCAGTGTGCAGTCTGCTGTCCAGCGTGAATGAGATGCAGTACAACGCAGAGTTCAGAGGAGTGTCAGGCGGTGAAGATCTCACGGAGATACCGGAGTATATCCTGGTCAACATGTCTACTGACCAGCAGGTCTCCTACCAGCTGGTCCAGGCTGTGAAGCGGGGCGTTCTCCCGTCCGAGCTGCAGGAGATCAAGTGTGGCAAGGTGTCCCACTCCAGATGGCTCACCACAGCCCAGTCGCTCGTGTACATGTGGACCAGAAAGCATGGACTGACTGGCAAAGAACTGAACACCCTGGAAATCCTAGTCAAGTACTGCCTGCAGGTGTACTTTAAACTCTACTAAGAAATCAAGGTTCACCACAGACTAGAGGACGGCCCCAAGCACATCCTCACGCAGCTCAGAGTGATGAGGTCGCAGCCCAAGAAGGTCCAAACAGCTGTGACCTTCTACGTGCGGACAGGAGCATGGTTCGCACACTCAGAATGTGTCCTCCTCTCGCTGATGGCGAGTCAGAGTGAGGACGACCACAGGTTCGCCGTGAACCAGATTTTGAAGCTGAGGGCTGGCGAGGAGTATGGGGACACCAGTGTAAGACCTCGCATCACACCCAAGCTGAACTTGTCAGCCACCAGCTTGCAGACACTGATCAGCTGGCAGCCTGGCCAGGTGCACGAGCCGGCATTCACCTGTTTACTGTCCGGGGATCAGATCCAGGAGATCCTGGTCAAGCCGTACCAGGGTCCGGAGGTCTCTATCCACACTCAGAGCACCGAAAGAGTCGTGAAGCAGGTGACAGGCTGCGGCAGCAGTGGTGGGGCAGCAGGCCAGAGACGGGTTCATCCGGGCTCGGGCCCACCACCGGGAGACCATGCCCTGCTTCAGGTCTAAGAAGGACATGATGGACACGTTCTAGGCCAACATAGAGGCTGTGACACTGTGATGTAGTGCCTGATGAACCAACTGATCAGAAAGAGCTTACCACGCTAGTCATTTGGATATCATATTGGTGCATGATGCAACTTACAGGACCAACTGGACACTGCGTACTCATTTAAGCATTATTCGATAAGGGTGCAATATAAAAGTGCGATTTTGCATAGTAAGAATTGGTCAAATACAAAAATGGAAACAGATAAAATCGTCTTAGAATTCCATTTTACATAGGAAATTGGCATGCCAAAGTTGAGAATTTGTTGTTTTGTTATACGGCGTACCTTATTATCCATGAGACGAAATTCACATCCGAAATTAAATTATTACATAAGGTTGGTATATAACGCCCACCTCATTTATTTACTACGTATATGTAGATTTGGTCCTTTAAGTATTTTCAGTACCATTTTCCACCTAAACACAACCCTCCAAATAACTTGCTCTTGTCTCACTTGGTTGCCCCTTTCTTCGTTATCAATCTGCATTTCAGTCGAGAATTTCAATCTGGTGTATTACAGCACACCAATCTCTGAAACAAATTGCAGTAAAGTACTAAAATGAATTGTCTATCAATTATTCTCCCCCTGTAAGGTATTCGTGCGTCATTCATATTTATTATATTAATCTCATATCATGTACGCCAGGGTCCATTAGCATTGTATAGTTTAAGTAAGAAAGATGAATGTATATTCGTGTCCTCTTTCCCTTCTTCAATTTAATTGACTATAATCGCTTACTCATCAACAGTTTACCTTATGCTGTATGTTACCTGCTGTCACTAACATCGTATACTTACTGCCCTTCTGAAACTGGTGGTGGTGTGCCTACATTACCGGTGCCTTTCTGGTTTCTTGCTCAACTTTACATTTATCCTTCATATTCTTGCAAGTCATAATAATCAGTAAGGCAATCACCTCAGTAAATATATCATGCTTGTAAACAGTGTCATAAGGCTGCATGTGTTCAACACCCATGCGTGGTTGATCATGATTTATCAATTATTTCCAAGCTGGCTGTCATTTTGTCTCCGTTGTTTAGTGATAAACAATCATACGCGTTTGTTGTAGTTTGTTTTGATATCCTTGCACGTTCATCTGTGTTTGCTCTGGCTGACAGTCATTTAATATCTCTGTAAATCGTTCTTGCCATGTATATGCAAGTCTTTTTATTTAAATTTATCCTTTTTTGTGATTTATATTTGTATATATATATATATATATATATATATATATATATATATATATATATATATATATATATATATATTATATATGGATGGTGGTGGATGTCCTGTGGGGTGTGAAGATGGTGTGGGGTAATTGGGAGGGTTACATAAGACGTTCCTGTTCGCGGCCCTTGGGAGGGAGGGGTGTGAGGGAAGAAGAGAAGGGGGATTGGTAGGGGAAGGGAGGAGGTGGTGTGTGTAAGGGGACTGGATGTGGGTAGTAAGAGGCTATGTAACTCTTGCGTAGTTGTCGCGGGGTATGTGTATTAATTATTTTGCCTGTCCTACTTAGCCTTAGTCTTAGCCATGCTTGGATAGTGTATATGTATGTGTGCGCGTGTGTGTGTGTGTTTGTGTGTGTGTATTTGTGTATGTGTGTGTGTGTGTGTGTGTGAGTGTGTATGTGTGTGTGTGTGTGTGTGTGTGTATGTGTGTGTGTGTGTGTGTGTGTGTGTGTGTGTGTATGTGTGTGTGTGTGTGTGTGTGTGTGTGTGTGTGTGTGTGTGTGTGTGTGTGTGTGTGTGTGTGTGTGTGTGTGTGTATGTGTGTGTGTGTGTGTGTGTGTGTGTGTGCGAGACACAGTGCGTGCACGTGTGTGTATCGAGACAGTGTGTTTGGTGCGGGCTATGGGTTAATCAGTCATTGTGATGTGGCACTTTTCCCTGTCATTGAAATAGGTAGGATGACTATAAGATGTGTTTATCGGTTAAAATTTCCAGATACCACCGTTGTGCTTGTTCCCGACAGACGGACAAACGGCTGTAAGGGTTTCTTGGGCCGTTCATTTTCACTTATTCAGTTAAGAGGTTGGGGAGTGCCAATCGAAATGGCACACTTTTGTCAAGAGGAGATTGATTCTTTTGATTGCACAAATAGTGGTGAAAATGAAAATGATCATTGGGAATGGGTAAGCAGTGAAAGCTAAGCGAGCTTGAAATGGAAGAGCTATAGTGGCTTAGAATGGTGTGAAGAAAGGAATAATGCGTTTGATTGCAATAGTATTGCAATGACCACATCTGATCAATGCGGAGCTTGGAACCACAGAGTCGGCTAATTGTGGTGATACTACTAATTCTGAAGAAGGAGAAGAAGAAATAAGGAATAATAATAATAATAAGAAGAAGAAGCACACGAGAGGGAAATCACACGAATTTCTGACAATTTTTTTTTATATAATGGTGAGATAGTTATATTATCTTTCACCACACCACGCGCGCAATTGTTTGCTCTCGAGGCCTTTCTGCGAGGTAATACGGAGGACCTTGCAAGGATTATTTTTTTTAGAAATAGAAAACTTGGCACAGCCACCTCGGGAACTGAGAGCTTATGGAGATATGCGCCTTCACAATTGCACGCATGGTGGACGAGGAAAATGAGAATGGAGCAGGCATGAATGTGCAAAATTTATTCATGGTGATACCATCAGTTAGTCACACAAGGCGAGATCCAATAATTTGTAGATGGTCTTATCCACTATGTTTCCGAGCGTATGAAAAGGCACTTGTCTGAAGTGGAAGGATCTGGGTATATGATATTTGAAATTGACTTTATCAAAGTCATTTTAACCCTAACATGAATATTTTTCAATGTCTCGCTGTGTATTTCCTTCTGGTGCAGAATGAGCAAATATATCATCTTAATAGAAAAATAATATGTGCCAATGTTTGTCGGAAACTTGTGAAAATTCCGGAAAAAATCGATTTTCCGGTTGGGTGGGATGATAATGAGGCAATAGAGGGTGCTAATCAAGTGTCTATATATGTGTATGCTATCTCTAGTGCTAATATAGAGGACGCGGAGGATGGTGATGAAGTAGAAAGTGGAGGAGGAGGAGGAAGTCGAGGGAAAAAAATGAAGAAGGTTCGTGGAGCGTCAAAGCATGAAATATGTGTCGCAAAGGTGCGGCATGAGGAGAGTTTGTGCCTTTGTTATTGTTAGAGGGCAAGCATTTTGCCTTCATCAAAAACTCTGAAAAAGATTTTATCTGAATTTTTAGAATCAAGAAAAGTGTTTCAAGGGATACATTGATTCAGTATCCCAGCTTTTGTAGAAATTGCCTGATGAGATTGATTTCCTTGTAGGATTTACGGGCACGTGAAAATAAATGTCAAATAAAGCAGGTGCTGGTCTTCACAGAAAAGGATATACATTGCAATTCATTAATCATGGGAATACCTATCCCTCATCTCATACTGCATATTTCGATTTCGAGGCAATCCTCGATCCCTCGGGAAGCAATAACAACATAATTTATCATCATCACAAAGCAATGGCTTATGGGTATCTTGGGCACATCGGGTTGTATTGTTAGTTAAAGAGATTACCTGTGGCACAGATGCAGTGTCGCATTTTCTTGAGAATATTTATTTTACTTCGAAGAACATTCATGACCAGACAATCATATATCCTCTGTGCATGACAACCGAGACAGAGAGAGATTTTCAAAAGCATAAAGTATGCCAGATATGCCATAATATTATTCATTTATGAACAGTAATAACAAACATCGACACCACGATCAGACGAAATCTGGACCAAACTACCTTTCTGCACTATGGTTTGTTTGCAACAGTAAATGCATCAGTTTTCTCAACCAACTACCTGCATTGGATTTCAATATGAGTTATGACATGGGTTTGATATTGAGAGGAGCAGATTGCCAAAGTTTTCCTGTGGAGAAAACCAATGTGATTAGCAAGGCTGGTTTGCATTTCCTCACAGTGGATTTATGAGACATTAAATTCCTAGATGCAAGAGCATTTCTTAGGGGAAGTTTATCTCAACTCAACAAGGAGCACATTGCATCCGGCAAAGCCTTACCTGTCATTCGTGTGCTCATAGCACACTTTCCACCTCCTTCCCATGATCTCCTCTGTGGCAAGCAATCTATTCCATATGAGTTTGTAACAAACTTTGACAGATTAAAGTGTTGAGAACTGCCCCAAATCGAAGATTTTTATAGCACACTTAAGATATGCAGCATTGGCGAAGACGACTACACCCATGCGCGTGAGATGTGGGAAGCCTTGGGATGTCAATTTGTTGATATGGCATTTTATTTTTGAGATTGGTGAGCTGTAATACACCCGATTGAAATTCTCGACTGAAATGCAGATTGATAACGAAGAAAGGATTATTTATATGCAACCAAGTGAGACAAGAGGAATTTATTTGGAGGGTTGTGTTTAGGTGGAAAATGGTACTTAAGACACTTAAAGGACCAAATCTACATATACGTAGTAAATAAATGAGGTGGGCGTATGGACATATATCAACCTTATGTGAGAATTTAATTTCGGATGTGAATTTCGTATCATGGATAACAATTAGCAGCGTCGGCAGCAAAGGGAAAGATCCGAAAAATCCACTGACAGGTTATTTAATTCGAGTGACAAAAACACGTAGCAAATTGAAAGAAAAGTAGTTGGTGTACCATAAAAATAAGGTATGTTGTCACTTAAAGACTTAGAAGAGTAAAATTGGTTCCCAATGAAAATAATACATAACATTAAATAAAAAAACAGTACAAAAAATAAGGTTAGGATAATTCAACTAATTGACATTGGAGTAGGGTATATTAAGAAATTTAAGGTATGGCCTAAAAGGTAAGAAAATGTGAGGCAGTGAGTGCATGAGAAAAAAAAATGTCTTACAATAGTGGCGATGATGTCTTAAACACGACTCCCCTTAGAGGCTGTTGCACCAGATTAAAGTACATACACCCGTTTATGTGTGTGTGTGTGTGTGTGTGTGTGTGTGTGTGTGTGTGTGTGTGTGTGTGTGTGTGTGTGTGTGTGTGTGTGTGTGTGTGTGTGTGTGTGTGTGTGTGTGTGTGTGTGTGTGTGTGTGTGTGTGTGTGTGTGTGTGTGTGTATGTGTGTGTGTGTGTGTGTGTTTGTGTGTGTGTGTGTGTGTGTATGTGTGTGTGTGTGGTGTTTCCCTTAGATAGAAGGAAGAAAATAAACTTTAACTTATCTGTTTAACTAGCTTCACATCCCACTCCATCATACTTTTCTCTCAGTTTTGGTTTTCGGGTAGACGACCCATGTATACTTCACGAGTCACTCAATTTCTTCAAGATATTTGCAAAGATAAAGGTAAAGTGGGGGCATACGCTACGCTGCACGTGGCCTCGGTGCTCATGTCCGTCGCATTTGCATTTGAGCCTGTGGTGGGTAGGACACATTACCCTGGGACACATATTCCCGATTTCTGGAACAGTATGTCGCGTTTACTCTTGAACACGTCAGGTTATGTTACGTTATGTTACGGTTAGGTTAGGTTAGGTTTTCTGGTCTAACGATGGAACATTTTTGTGGGAATCACAATGAGGGTATTTTCGAGAAAATGTTATGGTTAATTTCGGAACTACAGCCAAGCGTCTTCACTCGGAAACCACATACTCCCATAGAGTTGGGGAATATGCCCCCGTTACACAGGGTTACTGTGATATCCGGGTTACCACAGTTACCTGCCCCAGGTTCCCCCAGGTACCCATATCGACCAACCCCGAAAGGAAGAATGAACAGCAATTTGGGCTGACTGCCGACTGTCCTGGGCCGGATTCGAACCAGGTCCCGCAGATTCGAAGCTAGGCGTGCTAGCCACTACACCACGGAGGCGTAATCTTGGGCAAAACTTTAGTTCATTACTAAACATGTATTACGATTTTGTAGGCTCAGTATGTCACGTCTCAATCACATTACTCTTCATCTCATGAGATAAAAATTACTTATATATTTCCTCATACTTCATCAGCTCATATCATGCCATATGTTTAGGCTACCAATTATCACTCCTCGCATATGTCCGTCGGACATCTACTTCGCCCTTACACACCTTCTATCTCTCTCTCTTTCTCTTTCATCTTGCCGACAGACAAACAGCTGCTCTATCAGGTCAATTTACTATTTTTCCCTTTCTTCGGTGAAGCATGTCATTCGTGGCGCCGCGTATGTATAAACTCTACCTATTTTTCCTCATATCCTTCCTTCTCTCATTGGCTCACTTATGTTCCTCCTCCCATATATATTTACTGTTTGTTTATGTTATTTTCAACTCCTCCCTTTCAACTCATCTGTTCCATGTGTCCTCCTCCCTGTAGTCACGCCCTCTCACCTAGGCAGGAGCTGTTAACCGTGACCCAAGATAAGTCAGTCAGGATTCAGCATTTCATATCACCGGTTGTCTTCCGTGTGTTGTATATACTTTGTACATATGTAATATATTACAACAAAAAGGGAGTAACGAGGTTAACCAAATATAATACCGAGTAGGAGTGAAGGATTCGTACAACATTAAACGACACACACACACACCTGTTCTTGAGAAAACCACATCGCTACAAAAAACGGACGTGTGTTTTAAGCACAACGTAGTCGGCTGCATTTATGAAAAAAAGTCACCTTACCCCCCCAAAATTGCTACAAAAGGTTTATCAACGAAAGTTTGTAGTTTCAAGTGTGCTTAATAACATACTTCGAGTCTACCACAATTTGATCAATGTAAATGTGTTTTTTTCAAGATGGCGTCCAAGATGGCCGCCAAATCCTTAAAAAAACTCTTAACTTCTTCAATATTTATCCTGAACAAGTCATTTTGGTACCTAACCCCATGGTTTGCTGTTCTAGGAATCCAATTAGCAAATTCAAATTATAGTGAAGTGATAACATAATTGTGAAATACAAGATTGCGGACCAATATCGCCACCAAACTATGAAGATGTCCATAACTCCTTCATTATTTATCCTAGACGAGTAATTCTGGTGTCTAACCTCATGTTTTGGGGATCTAAATATCCATTTTGCTTGTTCAATTCCCAGTGGCTGTTTACGTCTTGTGTATGTGTGCCACAGTAGAGTGGCAAAAGAAAGGAATTGTGGTAAGGTTCTTATTATTGTATCTAATTCTTAAGTGGTCCAAGCATGATTTATATGTATACTAGCCGAAAAGCCGCCCACCGGGCGGACTTTTTTGGCTAGCTCCTGCGGAGGGCTTTTGGTGGGCCTTCGGCCCAATAATTGTAACACTTGTATTTTAATGATAATGTATTTCACACAACCATGAGTCTAATCTCACAGAATAATTTTTGGGTTTTCAATGAAATGTGATCATCTTTGCTCCCTCCTGGAGCTGGATGATCTTACCTTAAGAATTCATTTAAATAACTGGTTGACATCAGAAGTGATGTTGACAGTATTGGAGGAAATTGGCAAATGATTGACATTTTGTGTTGCCAAGACTTTTATACCCTACTGAAGTAACTGAAGTAATAGGACTGAAGTAACTTTGAAGTAATAGAAGTAGGCTAGTGAAGTAATAGGACTGAAGTAATAGGACAGAAGTAACTCTGAAGTAATAGGAAGTAGGCTAGTGAAGTAATAGGACTGAAGTAATAGGAAGTAGGCCAGTGAATTAATAGGACTGAAGTAATAGGACAGAAGTAACTCAGAAGTAATAGGAAGTAGGCTAGTGAAGTAATATGACTGAAGTAATAGGACTGAAGTAATAGGACAGCAGTAACTCTGAAGTAATAGGACAGAAGTAACTCTGAAGTAATAGGAAGTAGGCTAGTGAAGTAATAAGACTGAAGTAATAGGATTGAAGTAATAGGACTGAAGTAATAGGACTGATGTAAAAGAAACCGTCCGTCAGTCGTGCGTTCGTTTCGATATCTTTCTTTTTGCATGCAAAATATCTCGCGTAAATATTTTTTTCTTCACAATTCTCGCTTATACTAATAATTAAAAATAAATAAAAGTGATCGGATCATCCCAAAGTGTCCTTAAAACCTTTCCCTGGTCGACCTGGTTCCAAAACTGTGCCATATGATGGGATTACGCCAATGGGGGCGGAACATATAGCGGACACACACACAGACACACACACGCACAGTCGCACACACTTTCGATTATATTATTATAGATATGTTGTGTAAGGTTTAATTATTGTATTTAAAGCATTGAATGGGACTCATGGAGACATTATTTACTGACTCTATTTATTATAGACCTTCTGTTTTCCATCTTTTTCAGGCCTGACCATGAGTGAACCAAGATACTTCTGCCATCTGCCGTGAAGACTTAGGAGATGATTCAGATGTGGTTGAAGTTCGTCAGAGGGGAACTGATAGAATCAACAGTGCGGTTGTGCAAAGAAGAGATGATGTAGTCGTTTCAGTTGGTGAAAAATTACATTCAAAATGTCGAAAGCGGTACATCAATCCAAAAGACATTGAAAGCAAAAAAAGAAAGAAAAAGATGCACCACCAAAGAGAAGTGCCAGAGTATCATATGGTCCTTTCAACATCCAAACGGAAATGCTTTTTCTTTGGGACTACGGTAACACCAGGAAGTGCAGGCATTAGTTATGTAAAGTTCGTGATGATACGTTCGTGAATTATCATTCTTGAGTGTTGTGACAGTCGTTCAGATGGATGGGCCTTCACTGTGAAAGGCAGGATATAATATTTTGGGTGTGATCTACATGTTGCAGACTATGTTTACCATCACTCGTGCAGTGGTAATTTTCGGTCTGGGCTTCGCAAACCACTACAATTCCAAATTGTTAGAGGCAAAGCGCAGAAAGTCTGGCCGGCCAAAAAATTTAGATCAGGAGCAGGCATTCATGAATGTTTGCTCTTACCTTGATAATAATGATGAATAACAGTTGACAGTTTCACATTTACGAGATAAAATGAAGGAATTTCTGACTGATGCAGATTCAGTACCATTTGAAAAACATTACCTTACAGGAAAATTGCAAGAACAGTATGGGGACAATGATCATTTCGCTGCAGGGGAAGGCCTCCATGACGTAGTGACAATGAGGGAAAAAACATCACAGATATTAAGATCTTTTTTCAACACCCAAGCAAAGGAAGAAGAATTACAGAAAGAGGCGCTCATTGAAACAGCGGCGCGACTCATTAAAAGTGACATCAAGACCAATGTACCATCTCATGCAAATCAGTATCCAAGTGCAAAGTCCCTTCAACCTTAATTCTGCCCTTTCGTTTGCTCCCGACACTCTGCGGACATTGTTGAATGGTCTATTCGTTAGTAAGAAGACAAGACGAAAGTTTGCAGGAATAGGACATGCAAATGTCCAGGCAGTTCGACCACGTGCCGTTGTAGTTCCCTGACAAGTTGGATTTGTAGTGGAGGCACATAATTTGTATCGGTCACAACTCCTCGTGGATACCCTTCATGAAATGGGATTTAGTTCTCCCTATAAAGAAGTCTTGCGTTTTGAAAAGAATGCAGCAGATTCATTTCCGCCAGATACGTTAGCGGATAACATTGATTTGCTGGACATGGTACTTCTTTTCGTCGGGGATAATGTCGACCACAACATCCTTACTATCGATGGCAGGGGGACCTTCCATGGATTGGGGATCATAGCAGCACTCACTCCAGGGCGGAAGAAGGATCGTGTCATTACAAGGAGAAACATTGCTAACCCTGATTTTTTTGAGATAAGTAAAATTCCAAAAATTGAACCTCGCTTTGAACATGTGTGCCAAACCATAGTGTTCGAACAACTCCCAGCATTGGTGTGAGGAACTACACCTGAACTACACTGCCCTCGTCACGGTAACGGTGATTACCACTTCACCTTCACCAAGCGGCGTGTTTCAGGGCTTCAAGCGCAGCTACTAGACTATCCACGTCAACACTTCTAGCCCCTGTCCCAGGGTAAGGGGGTACTCTACCATTTTTGATGACGGAGCCTCGCCGCCACGAATAAGGTAGACAGCCATAGCTCTCCACGTCAACAACACCTCCACTACCAAGCAGCTGTTCTCATCCCTAGAAGGCTATACTGACAACAGTGGACTTTCTTCCAGTTGGCCCTTCACTGTCCCGCATACAATTCAACGCTCCCCGCTGTATGAAGAGTTATTCTACGGTGCTGACGATTGCTGCTGCAAATCACCTCACTTGAAGGTGCGTTCCAGGGAGTTCTTAGGGTGACATTACCCCTGAATTATTGCAGTCGTTGTTTGGTGACTGTTATTTGGCGGCTAGCCATTTGTTATTTAATTTGTTGTGTAAATATATTCAGGGTACTCATACTCCTTGATTTTTCTTCCCCCAATTTTTTAAGTTTGGTAATATTAATTGATAACCACCTCGACCCTGACATAATTGGCGACCTTGCCAGGATACGTTTTCAATTAACTTATTACCTTTCTTAAGATTGTGAGACTTTTGTTTGCAAGTCGCCGCCGCGGGCCGTTATTGCCTCCAGTCCCGGAACAACGTTTCGAGAGTTTTTTTTGTGTTGATTCTATTTAGGTGCTGTCTATTGTTTTTTTGTGTATATATTTATTTTGACATTTGTGGGTTTTTTGGTGTTGGTTATTTTGTGTGTACTGATTTTCTGTGTACATAAGAACATAAGAACATAAGAAAATAAGGAAGCTACAAGAGGCCGTGAGGCCTACACGTGGTAGTTCTTGTTACCTAACACTACCTACATCCACCTTTCATACCCATACATGAACCAATCTAGCCCCCTTTTAAAGCTCTCTAATGACTCCGCACTAACTACCTGTCTACTGAGTCCATTCTAATCATTCACCACCCTATTTGTGAACCAGTTTTTCCCTATTTCTATTTTATATCTACGCTTTTCCAGCTTGAATCCGTTACTTCTTTTTCTACCATGGTTAATAGCCGTAAGAACTTTTCCTACCTCTTCTTTATTAATTCCCTTTATGCAATTAAAAACTTCTATCAGATCGCCCCTTACTCTGCGTCTTTCGAGTGAGTGTAACTTTAATAGCTTCAATCTCTTCTCATAACTAAAGTTACGCATCCCTTGAATAATTTTGGTCATCCTTCTCTGCACTGATTCTAACAAGGCTATATCCATCATGTAATATGGAGACCAAAACTGAACCGCATAGTCTAGGTGAGGTCTGACTAGAGCCAGGTACAGCTTTAGAATAACTTCCGCACTTTTACTTTTAACACTTCTGGTAATGAATCCTAACACTCTGTTAGCTCTATTTCTAGCTTCAATACATTGTTTCCTAGGTCGGAGGTCTGGGCTCACCCTCACTCCAAGATCGTTTTCACCTTCTGATCTTTTCAGCGATACACTGCGTATGGTGTATCTATTACCAGGATTTTTTCTACCAACATTCATAACGCTGCACTTATCAATATTAAATTCCATCTGCCATCTGACTACCCACTCATTAAGTTTATCTAAGTCTCCCTCCAATATGATTACATCAGACTGTGATCCAATAATCCTACCTACCTTATTATCATCAGCAAACTTGCTGATATCACTACTAATCCCACTATCCAAGTCGTTGATGTAGATCTAAAATAGAAATGGACCCAGAACAGACCTTTGTGGAAATCCACTTTTCACCTGTCCCCATTCAGATTTAAAAATTATAATTGTAACCCTTTATTGCCTATCACTTAGCCGAGCTCTGATCCAACGAAGAACCTTCCCATCTATTCCATGAGCCTTAACCTTATTTAAGAGTCGCTCGTATGGTACTTTGTCGAATGCCTTACTAAAATCCAGGTATATTATATTATAATCCTTATCATTATCTGCCGTCCCATAAACTTTCCTATAAAAACCCAATAAATTGGTGAGACATGACCTACCCTTGGTGAATCCATGCTGTGAATCATTGATCAAACTATGTTTTTCTAAATACTCTGTTGTTTTTTGCAATAATAGATTCCAATAATTTACCTACCACTGATGTTAGACTAACGGGTCGATAATTTGACTTGAGTCCTCTGTCTCTCTTCTTAAATATGGGGACTACATTTCCTATCCTCCACAATAACGGCACATCGCCTATCTCAACCGATTTCCTAAAAATGTGCACTAACGACTCACTAACAACCTCTTTGCATTCTTTAAATGCTCTGGGATACACTTCATCTGGTCCTGGCGACTTAAAATTCTTCATTTTATCTATACCCTCTTTCACCATTTGTCTAGTTATCACAAAATCTTTCAGTCGCTTCCATTAAATATATGTTCACTTTCAGGTATTGCCTGTATATCCTCCTGAGTAAAAACACTAAAGAAATAATAATTTAAATTTGTTCACATATCCTCATCCGTATTTAAGACCTCACCCTGCTCTAATCTTAACGGCCCCACTAATTGGCCCCTTGTCTTCGTTTTATATATCTGATCGCTTAGGATCCCTTTTTGTCTGTCCTGCGACTTTAATCTCATAATTGTTCTTAGCTACTCTTGTTAATCTCTTAACTGTCTTCGCCATCACGTTATACTGTTCTTTGCTTACCTGTCCAGCCTTGAACCTTACGTGTATGATTCTTTTTACTCCAAGGTTGTGTTTTAAACTCGTTGTCATCCATTTCGGGTCACTCTTCCTTGATCTTATCGCCCTATAAGGAATATACTTTTTTTGTCTAGCAATTAAATTCCTTACAAATAATGTATAATCCTCATCTGCACCGACCTTACTACCACCTGTCACCGCGCTGATCTTGGAACATTCCTTCCCCGCTATCCCACTGCGCCAGTTAATCCCCTCCAGGTGTCTTCTTAATCCTGCATAATTGGCCTTTCCAGCAGTCACCGCGCTGACCTTGAAACATTTCTTCCCCTCTATCCTCCACCCCCAGTTAATCCCCTCCAGGTGTCTTCTTAATTCTGCATAATTGGCCTTTCTGAAGTCAGGTGCTCTTTGTTTATTAACACTTATAAATCTTATTCCCATTTAAAGCAAAATTTTATTTCATAATGGTCATTGCTAGCTAACTGTCCTCCAACCTCCACCTCTGTAACTAAATCTTCCCTGTTTGTCAATAATAAATCTAGAATATTATCTCCTCGTGTAGGCTCCTTGATTGCTTGGCTTAGGAAGTTATTCTGAATTATATTTAACAATTCCTCTGCGTCGTTGTCTCCTATAATTAAATCCCAGTCTATATTCCTAAGATTAAAATCTCCTACCATGCATAATCGATTATATCTGCAAGCTTTGTTTATTTCTTGCCATATAGGAGCTGAATCCTCTTCACATAAGTTTGGAGGCCTATACACTACACCAGTGCTATTCAACCTGGGTGGAAGAGACTAAGTGAGGGGTGGACGGCTGTTTTGGGGTGGACAGGTGGGTGGACGAGATCATGCCCACGTGTCGGTATAGATAAGGGAAAATAAATCCATGGTATAAAACTAGGCAAAGGTGGGGATATTATTAAAAGTACGTATAGAGAAAATAAATGGATTCAAACTGAAGGTGAAACAAAATTAAAAGCAATGTAGAAAAGAGGTGTTGTTCTGATTTTGAAATCTTTGATACCTATATGATAGACAGTGGCTGGGCACCTGGTATGCAGACAGCAGAGCAGACACTGGAGCTACGAATGTCTCACTTGATAACTAGACACCTGACTTTAATGCAGGAAAACCTTGACTTCTATTTGCAAGACACCTAAGACCTCCAACATGTGGAAGCTTCATCCATTCTCAGGTGATGGAACTGATCATTCTGATGCCCTATTGGAGCTTCCAGTGGATTATTCTTAAAAAGCAGCTTTCAAAACATCCTCAAAACATCATTTGGCCATCCTATGCATTGCATTGCTGGGTTTTCCTGCTTGATAGTCAGGACTACAAAGAGTAAGCTGAGAAAGCAACAGCCATATTTGTGCAGATGTCAACATCATGTCTGTGTGAGCAAGGTTTCTCAAGCTTAGTTTAATCAAGGCATAGAAAAGGAATGCCATTCTGAATTTGGATCCTCTTATGCGCGTTGCACTTGAAAATTGTATGATGCCTCGATTTAAGCTGATAGCAGACAAATTGCAACAGCAACCTAGCCACTGATTTTTGTTTCTTGAAGGAAAAGGCTTTGTTTTCTGGATTACCAAATATAACGCATATTAGGAGCAATTTTACTTTAGTTTCGTGAAGCAAAATACATTTGCTGTGGAATTCCGAAGGCATGTTTAATTTTTTCTTGTATATTTATAGTTTTAGACTGCATGTGTTATTATACAGAAGAATATGTAAACTGTAAATTTAAAATGAGAGTGAAACTACCTTTTCCTACCTATATATTTTGTAGAATGATATAGTTAGATTTAGAATGTCAGAGCCGTGAGATTTTAAAGAGAAAAAAATAGTGGTGGTCAGCTCTTACCAAATCACTACTAGGGGTGGACGACATCAAAAAAGGTTGAAGAGCACTGCACTACACCATAGACCACTATATCTCTGGACTGTTGACGCGACAATGTTTTGAAATTGCCAGGCTGCATAGCGGCCCGCGGCCCGACCGACAAAGAGATATAGTGGTCTATGGACTATCATATAGACTGGTTTATCAGTATATATCAATCAATCATTGGGGGCATACGCCGGGGGGCGCGTCGCCTCGCCCACCCTACGACGCCACTCCCGGGGGTCACCACGCGCGAGTTCCCATGCAGGCTCCTTTCCCAAACCAAGCAGCTCTCGACAAGAAACATCAACTTGCCCCAGCCACGAGCCTTGTGGGCGCCCCCTTGGCCTCCTCCACGCCGGATTGTCTCTTACAGATACAACCCGATGGGAAGGATCGGTTTCAGGGTAGCGTGCCACATGCCCATATAGCCAAAGTTGGCGCTGATGGACTATGCAGGTAATAGGCCTCGATTCAGTCTCACGGTGCAATCGCTGATTTGATACGTAATCATCCCAGCGATACCCCATGATTCTGCGAAGACACTTATTACCAAAGGCATTGATTCGTCTCTTCAAGTCACTATTTAGTGTCCATGTCTGACAACCATAGAGTAAGACAGGGATCACAAGCGACTTGAAGATCCGGATCTTTGTCCTCCTGCACAGGTACCGACAACGCCAAATACTCCCGCTGAGCGAGTCCATAACACCGTGGGCTATGCCAATCCGTCGTAAGGCTTCATGACGTGACCCGCCGTCATTATGGACTGCGCTACCAAGGTATGTAAAACTTTCCAAGATCTCAATGCCCTCGCCACACTCATGAACAGACTGTACTGCTTCATCTAGTAAGTCTCCAAACACCTGGACCTTGGTCTTGAGCCAGGAGACCTCAAGTCCCAAAGGCTTTGCCTCCTCGTGCAGCGCCTCGAGAGCCATCACCAGGACCTCCAGCGACTCAGCAAAGATTACTGCATCATCGGCAAAAACAAGATCAGTGATCTTGGTGTTGTCGACGGATGCTCCACAATCACTTTGATCTACAACCTTGTCCAATACCCAGTCCATACAAGCGTTGAAAAGTGATGGGGCAAGGACGCACCCTTGCCTCACTCCTGTATTCACAGGAAAGAAGCTGGATACACCTGCCCCACACTTCACAGCACTCTCAGTCCCAAAATACAGACCAGTTATCAAACCAATAGTCCTCGCAAGAATCCCTCGATGTCGCAGAAGATCCCAGAGTGACTCACGATGCACTGAGTCAAACGCCTTCTTGAGATCAACATAGGTTGCAAGCATCCCCTGTCGAAACTCACGTCGGCGTTCCACCAGGACACGAAGCGCTAAGATACGGTCCGTTGTTGACTTACCAGGCGTGAACCCAGACTGCTGAGGTCTCTGATGCTTCACCAGATGACTGCGAATTCGTGTCAGCAATAGATGGGCAAGCACCTTGCCTGGTACGCTGAGCAGTGTAATACCGCGGTAATTGTTGCAGTCCTGACGGTCCCCTTTCCCTTTCCAGATAGGGACGACCAGCCCCCTTTTCCAGTCAGGAGGAATGGTACCTGATTGCCACACGGCAGATGTGAGTGTGTGTGTGTGTGATTATATATGATATACTGTAATCTTCGTAAATGTTTGTTCTATAATATTATCAAATAAAAAACAGTAAAACACGCGAAAGAAATGCCATTACGAGACTCTGAAGAAATATGCATGCACTTAATATTCACTTCAACTCTTCGCCATTTAAGACTTTGCGAGTCAACTTTTATCATGAAGGGTATCAATAGAAGCGCAATTTTATTAGCTTTCCATTTAGTCCATGGGCCAACACCCAAAAATACACATGTCGGTATCATTTTGAGAGACAAAGGCTCACTATATTTTTTTGAAAGATCATTACCTTGGGCACATTTTTTAGTATGATGGACATTCCCAAGTGGTAGCTTTATACTTTTTTTGTGGAAAAATATGCTTTTTTGGAGGAAATCAGGTTTTTAGAAAATTTCCTTATAAAAAGTGTATGTACAGGTAGAAACAATTTTAAAAGTGGAAATTATGACTAGTACAAGTGCTGTTTGTTTTACATCATTTCTTCAAATTTTTTCTCAACGGTTGCCATGGAAACGGCCACTTTGGTGCAAAAAATTAGTTTTTTGGTGACAAAACTTAAAAAATTCATTTCTCAGAACTCATATGAAATATTTGGATGCTTTGAACGGCAAACCCATTCTCAGATACCCAGGCAGTTTTTTAGTTACCTTTGTGTGCAATATATTTAGAAAGAATGGTCATTTTTGGGGTAAAACATAATTTTTGAAATGCCGTTTTTAGGTAAATGGCAGAAAAGCTAGATTTTTTTATTTTCTGGATACAATATAGCTATCCATGTAAAAAGCTGGTAAAGTTGATTATATTGGTATAAATCAATTACACTGTGCCTATACATTGATTAACATGGTCCATTTGAACATCTGTTGCCATAGAAACCTGTGAGTGAATTGGTGAATTTGTTTAACTAATCGATGTGTTATCTATTTTTTTCAGTCTTGTGGCATGTAGATAATGGATACTCCAGAAGAGCATAGCCAACCCCCTGCCAAGCGCCCACGACCAGAGTGCATGATCCTCCATGCACTTTTCCATGGTCAGAGTCCATGATTTTACCCAAAAAGCATATTTTCACACAAAAATAGTATAAAGCTACCACTTGGGAATGTCCATCATACTAAAAAAGGTGCCCACTTAAAAAGGTGCCCAAGGTGATGATCTTTCAAAAATATATAGTGAGCCTTTGTCTCTCAAAATGGTACCGACATGTGTAATAGGCCCATGGTCTAAATTATATATTTAGTTTTCTGATAAATGAATTAGAACCATGCATAAATTAGCGTTAAATAAATAAATAAAATCATCAACCGGGGAGTTTTCCCGATTGATAATGTTATTTATTTACTTATATATTTCCTTTTCTGATAAATGAGTTAGCACCATGTATAAATTAGCGTTAAGTAAATAAATAACCTCATCAATCGGGAAAATTACCCGATTGATGATTTTATTTATTTAGTTAACGCTAATTTATGCATGGCGGTGGTTCATTTATCAGAAAACTAAATAAATCAATGGAAAGCTAATAATATTGCGCTTCTATTGATACCCTTCATGATAAACGTTGACTCGCAAAGTTTTAAATGGCGATGAGTTTAAGTGAATATTAAGTGCATGCATATTTCTTCAGAGTCTCGTAATGGCATTTCTTTCGCGTGTTTTACTGTTTTTTATTTGATAATATTATAGAACAAACATTTACGAAGATTACAGTATATCATATATACTGATAAACCAGTCTATATGATCCGTATATATATATATGAATCCGAGCGGCCCTCCGACTTAAGAGCCATTGTGCAACAGGCCGATATTCCGTGCGCAGTCCAGATTTACAGTGGTCTGTGACTACACCCAAAACCATTTTCTCAGTTTCCTCCGTAACCTCTACCCATATAGACTTATGCTGTCATCTGTTTTTATAACATTATTAACACAACACTGCAATGTATTTCTTGCATAAAGCGCAACTCCTCCGACTCGCCTGCCTAACCTGTCCTTGTGAAATAGCTTATACCCAGCTATCTCAACCTCCGGATTAAATACCTTTCCTGACATATCCAACCATGTTTCTGTTAATGCTATTATATCAAAATCCTCTACACTATTTATTCCTCTCAGGAAATCTATCTTGTTTGAAATACTCCTACAGTTTGTATAGCAAACCTTCAAGCAAGTCTTCTTTTTTTTGGTCCATTTTCCCTTTATCTTTAACTAACTTCCTCCTCTCTCTCTTCTTACGAATCACTTTAGTTCCCTGCCTTCTGAAACTCCTCCTAGTGTCGCGAGTTTCCATTACCCCGACCCCAGTGTCTAATCCCCGGTTATCTATCTTAAAAGAGCCTGCAGTGCATCTACCTCTCTTTCAAGGGATTCAGACAAGATCTGAACTCCTTTCCTCGAAAGGTGCACCTCGTCCCTGTGGTAGAGGTGGTTAATGCCTGAAAAAAGAAGCCCCGTTGTCTACAAAGGCCCAACCATTGGCTTTGCAATGAAATGCCAGCCGGCAATTCAGAGCAATAGCCCTGGAGTACCACAAGTCGTCAACAAATTGTCTTTGAAGGACACCACAGGGACACCACCTCTGTCCCTAACTTTACCTACAGCTTCCTTGAACCGCCGTAGCAATTCCTCACTCCTTACACACTCATCATCGTTTCCCCCAGCGCTAAGGCAAACGATGGGCTTTTTCCCTTTGTCCGCCATGCACTCAACTATCTTATCACTAACATAACCTATCCCCTTCCCTGGGTAGCTCACCGACTTCATACGCATCCCGTCCCTGTCACAAAACCTGCTGTCAAGGTCTGTACCTACAATGTCAGTTATCTGTCTGCTGTCTGTACCTTCCAAGCCTTGAAGGAGCGGGGCGAGGCCCTCGGTCTAAGTGTATCGGACATTGGCCGTTGGATCCAGGAGCAGCAAAAGATTGAGAGAGATGAAAGACAAGTCGAGGAGAAGAAAGACAAAGACAAGCTGAGCGAGAACAAAGACAAGCTGAGGGAGAGTGAGAAGAAAAACAAGCTGAGCGAGAGAAAGAAATTAAACTGGCCGAAATCGCTGCTCAAGGTAAGCCCTCAGTCCATTTACTATCTGATCTTACTTACGGTTGTAACTGAACCTACTTTGGACCCCAGGAAGAAGAGTAAGTTCTCCTGCTTAAGTGAGGATACTGACGATTTACCTCGGCTTACCTTACCGTCTGATGGTCCAGCTAGTTCTGGGGAACATGATGTTATGAATCCTGATCTCACTTTGAGTCAGTCTACTCAGGTTGATGAGCACGACTTCACCCTCACCACTACACAGAGAATCCTAGATGAACTCTACCCTGTGCCCATCCTTCTACTACTAGGATTACTACTACTACCAGAACTACTACTAGGATTACTTCTACTACCAGGACTACTACTAGGATTACTACTACTACTAGGACTACTATTATGATTACTACTAATAATAATATTATTACTAGGATTACTAATATTACCAGGACTACTATTACTGCATTTTAGTCTAGGCACAGCCTGTGCCCTTATGCTCGTGTTTTGTTTTGTTGTATCATTAAGGTTGGGAATTCTGCTTGTTCGTTTGGGTTTGCATAGTACTTCGTTTAATTTGTGTGTATATTCTGATTGGCCCACTCACATTTCTGCCCTGATGTCTATTGTGGATAGACTACAGCAACGCTTTTCTCAGGCCTCAGAGCTCACCGGCTCCCTCTCTGCCGTGTTAAGGAAGCTGATACGGGAACTCCTACAGTTGATTAATGATGTGCACCTGCTCTTCAACCAGTTGAAGCAACCTTTGGCCTCGGGACCCATTCTGCGGCTTCCTGACCTCAGCCAGACTTTCGTCCTGCGCATCAACGCTTCAAATCATGGATTGGGAGCTGTATTTTTCCAGTTCCATGATGACCGTGCACTTCCCATCTCTTACGCCAGCCGGAAACAGCTACATCGGGAGTAATGTTACTCTACAATCCGAAAGGGATGCTTAGCTATCATCTTCAACGTCAACAGTTTTGACTTCTACTTGAGAGGCAAAGAATTTTTCCTTGAAGATGACAACAAGCCTCTAAAATTGAAGCCGACCTGTTCAGCCAGCCATAGTTCTTATCTGTTTGATTCCTGCACTACAGCCTTTTACAAATACTTTGTATGTTTCTCCGGGTCAGCTGCAGTTCTCCTTCATCATCGGCTGTGCAGCAGATGCTTTAGTGGGAGCATGTGTGAGGAACTACACCTGAACTACACCTCCCTTGTCACGGTAACGGTGATTACCACTTTCACCTTCACCAAGCGGCGTGTTTCGGAGCTTCAAGCGCAGCTACTCGACTCTCCACGTCAACACTTCCAGCCCCTGTCACAGGGTAAGGGGGTACTCTTCCCATTTTGATAACGGAGCCTCGCCGCCACGATTAAGGCAGACAGCCATAGCTCTCCACGCCAACAACACCTCCACTACCAAGCAGCTGTTCTCATCCCTAGAAGGCCATACAGAAGACGTGGACTTTCTTCCAGTTGGCCCTTCACTGTCCTGCATACCATTCAACGTTCCCCGCTGTATGAAGAGTTATTCTACGGTGCTGACGATTTCTGCTGCAATTCACCTCTACTCAAGTTGTGCTCCAGAGAGTTTTTAGGGTGAAGTTACCCCTTCATCATTGCAGTCGTTGTTTGGTGACAGTTATTTGGCAGATAGCTATTTGTTATTTAATTTGTTGTGTAAATATATTCGGGGTAATCATAATCCTTGATTTTTCTTCCCCCACATTTCTTAGGTTTGCTAACATTAATTGATAGCCACCTCGGCCCTGACAATTGGACAAATGTGATAGGCCAATTGATTTACTGTGGGAGCTCTCATTAAATTTCAAAGAAGAAGCCCCTGGGTGGCATGGCAGCAAATGATGCATATCATTCATCAAGGATTAGAACACCCAGGCCAATCATCAATTGTGTTCTTGCCTATTATTGACTTGTATTCTGGGGACAAGACATGTATTCTATCCACGCTGGATTTTATTTGCAATCTTGCTGTCAAACACTATGTTCCGCCCATTATTTCGTTTGATCAGCCCCTGTATTGGAAAGCTGCAGAGATAGATCATCATGGATGCACCCCAGATTAGCCACTTGAAGAACATAGTATTGATGCTTGGATGTTTTCACACGTTCATGAACCTACTTGGTGCAATAGGTACGTACACTGATGGAAGGCACAGGACTCAAGAACATAATGGAAGTTGTCTATTGTGGAAATGCCGTCCAGCATATGATGAATGGAAAATCAGTGCAAAGAGCTTTCCGTGAACATCTGTTGGTGGACAGATGTCTCAATCACCTTGTTTTTTCGGATATGCTGGTGGAAAACCCACACACAGTTTGAGTCATTCGTAGACCAGGCGGGTGAAACATACTCATCCTTGGTGGTAGGATAAACAACTTTGGAAAGTGCTGTAGGATCAGATATGTTGATCCAAATAAAAGAATTGATAGACACAAAGAAGGCAGAACTTAGCACTAGGTCAAAAACCAGTGAGCTGTGGATAAACTATCAGAAATTGATGCAGACTGTCCCAGCGGTAATCAAAGCGGATCGCACAGGATCTTGGAAAATGAACTTGCGCAAAGTAACGGACTGCCTGCCAATATTTGCCGCTGCAGGGCACCTCAACTATCTGAAATCTGCATATTTCTATATCCAAGAAATGTGCCAAATCAAGACCAGACATCCTGATGTATATGACACATTTTCCATGGGTTTCCATGTGATCCGCCGCAGCAACAACTTCTGAGCAGCCTTTAGCTCTGACATTGTCATCGCGCAGACATTGATGTGGTCCTTGAAAAGTAGTGTAGGCTTTAACTCACGTAAGTGGAATGACCGAAGAAATGCGCGCGTTGTGGACCATGTCCACACCAATCACATCTGAGTACAACAACGCCATGCAGGAGTTCAATGACCACACATACACGACCAGCGAGGAACACCGAGAATCAACAGAAGCAAGGATTAAGCGCGATCACTTTGTCCTGGAAAAGGTTAAAGAAAAACTTTCCACTTGCACGCCATTCTCTCTAGACCCATCTCTGAAAAACATTGTTACTGGTGTAGTCACCAAAGAGGATGTGAATGTACATAAGCTTGAGACAGTTGGGTGCGAGATTGTTGAAAAAAAAGTGGGAAAACCAGTTTTGGGGATCTCATTCAAACGGAAAGACAGGGCAAAAACCCTTGCAGATGAGTCCACCGTCAAAGTTACCAAAGGCCGAACCATTGATCCTGCTCTGCTGTTCCAACGATTTTTGGTTCTGTTGAAAACCTTTCACTGGAAGATGTATTGACCTATAAGCTCAGTCCATTCCCTACAACCCTTTTTGAAGCCAAAGAAATCTTTCGTAATGCAGACAAGCCTAGACAAGCCTCAACTAGTCCATACGGTCGCCGAGTTTGCAGGCAAGGAATCAAATATATATATATATATATATATATATATATATATATATATATATATATATATATATATATATATATATATATATATATATATATATATATATATATATATATATTGCAACGAACGCCCCCCTTACCTTTGCTGTCCTCAGCTAGGCTCCTCTACACCTGCTCCGGGTTGCTCGCTTGAGATGCAGGGAAGCAGGCAGGTGCTTAAGACAGAGGGGGGACGCGTAGCAACGTAAACAGGGCTCGTGCTATGAATCGAGGACTTACCAGGCTGTGTTCCCCTTCTCTGACTGTTCACACACGCAGGGGGGAAGGGTTTAGGCAAACAGAAGGGGTCCTTTCACGGTGTTATATTGAAGTAACATACAGTACAAGCTTCAAGGTCACTCACTACAAATCTACTACTCCTAGACACTACAACACACGCCAACAACCCTCCGACCTCTTCCTCGGCCGTCGTAGGGAGACACTACATAACCACCACACAACCCCAGTACCTCTCACAGGCACACTACAGTGGCCGCCTCGCCCGGCGCCACAACACATAGCGGCCGCCACAAGCCAGGCGCCGCAATACTACCACACAACCTTACCTCCTCGCAGGCACAACCTTGCGACTATCCACTGTGGCCGCCTCCTTCTGCTGCGTCGCCGTCAGTCCCGACAGGCGCACCGCAAGCACACCGCACGTCACCTCCTAGTGCCACCCCAACGCCATACAGTGCCACCCACAGACACTACACCACTGTGGCCGTCACATCAGGCGCCACAACGCACCACGGGACACCGGCACAACACACCCACAGCCAGGCGCCGGTGACGGTGTGGCACACAGCGGCCGTCACATGCAAAACATACAGCCAGCCGCCCCGTCAGGGCGCCACAACCCACAGGGGCAATTCCTCTCCCAGGAGGTCACCTGTGCCTCCTAACGAGCCAGGAGACGTCTCTCCACTGGCCTCGCCGTTTCCCTTCGTCGGCGACTCCCACAGCCGGCAGCCCGCGTGCGACCTCTTCCCCTAGAGACGTGTCTCATCCGACTGCCCTTGGGTGCCACGCGGCACCCCTTTGTCTTCTTCCTTTGTCCCGGCGCCACACGCCAGCCAATCACCATCCAGAGGCCACCATGCCGCGACGAATAGGAATCCTTGCCACGAATGACGTCACCCTGATGAAGGCACAGCCTGCCTTCGTAACACTGCCCTCCCCTCACAAAAACTGGCCGACCTCGGCCAGCCAAAACAAAAAAGAAACAGAAAAATCATAAGACATAATACAGCAGATTTATGAATTATTTGGCTGAATTGTGACTTTGATGATAGAAGCATGAAACTTGGTACACAGTTAGGGCATGCCTTTGGGAAGATATTTGGCTATAGGGCCATTGGCGATTTGCCCTGTGACGCAATAGGTGGCCATTTTCCAAGATGGCCGCCATCCACTGTTATAGACCCTCTGAAATGTTAGCTAAGCTCCATTGTAGTGATAGGCGAACTGATTTATTGGTATTATGTACATCTTATCAATAGTTTATATAAGTCAACTATGGTTGATACTGCAATGCGATCCTTATTCGATTATCATAAAGCACTATCTGTGTAATTTTAGTAAGGGCGTTATAAGAAAAATTGGTGTAACATATCGTTGTTTTGGCTTTCAGGTGTGTAACAGTGTAACGATGGAGAAAATCTACAAGGTGGTGGACTCTGTACAGCCTGGTACATCAACACATTGTCTAACAATAGACTGGAGCAAGTGTATTCTGTGCCAGGAAGAAACATCGGAGGTGCTTCACTGTCCAGCTGAGTCCAGACGTGGCACACACGGAGCTGGGTATAAGACAATTGCTGACCTTCTTATGGCTTTCAGTAGGATTGGTTGTTTGCCACGAACTCTAAATCTATCACGCCTTGATGACTGTGAGGGTATTGAGGCAACACTACAGCATTACAAAGCCAAGTGGCACGACCCATGTCGACTTCGGTATAACAAAACAAAACTACAGGGTGCAGCGAATAAGACGAGACCCATAGAAGATGATGCAGATGACTATAAGAAGTTCACCCGTCAAAGTTTGGGAAAGACAAGTATTTCCATTGGAACATGCTTCTTCTGTGGCAAAACTGCACCAGCTGGAGGGTCATTGTGCAAAGCATCAACATTCGGGGTTGATGCCCGTGTCTGACAATGTGCCTTCAAATTGCAGGGCAGACAACTACTTGCCAAATTGAGTGAAGGAGTCCTAGTTGCACAAGATGTCCAATACCATGTACAGTGCCTGGTCTCATTATACAATATAACAAGAGAAACAAGAACATCTGAAGAGTTTGATGTGGACACCGTGAACCATGGCATTGCATTTGCTGAACTGGTATCCTATATTGAAGACGCCCGTAACGATGTTGTAGTTGCACCCGTCTTCAAACTCAAAGACCTGGTGAACCTGTACAGCATTAGACTTAAGTTACTTGGGATTGAGGTAGTAGGACGCATCCACTCCACCAAGCTGAAAGACAGAATATTGGGCTATTTTCCAGATTTGGCAGCTCATAAGCAAGGCAGAGATGTGGTCCTCATTGCCAAAGAAGATGTTGGATCCGCATTGATCAAAGCATGCGAGCCTGATGCTGACATTGACGCTGTTCATCTTGTCAGGGCTGCCAACATAATGAGGAGAGACATCTTCAAAATGAAAAACCAATTCAGTAGTTCATTTGAACCCAGATGTCAGGCAGATTCTGTGCCAGTTTCTCTTGTGGCATTAGTTGGTATGGTGTTGAATGGACCAAACATCAAAGCACAGTCAAGTTCCTCAGCAGTGCCACAACCAGTTCTCACCATTTCGCAGCTACTGATGCACAACAGCTTGGTAAGGCATCGGGAAAATCGGACTACAAGTACAACCAGGCACAGCCCGGAACGGGAAACACCTTTGCCTATCTACCTAGGCGTGATGATTTACACAAAAACTCGAAAGCGCGAACTTGTGGACTATCTGTATGAGCTGGGCCTGAACATTTCATATGACAGTGTGTTGGACATTTCAAATGAGCTAGGCAACAAGAGCTGTCATCACTACAGTATAGAGAAAGCTGTATGTCCTCCTAAGCTGAAACTGGCTGCTTCCTAGAAACTGGCAGGAGTTCCTACGCATCAGTGACAATAAGACTGAGTTGTTCTCCTTCTTGGCAAATAATGTTGCAGGGATGGACACTGACAAACAGGTCATCACCACACACCATACTGATGTACTTTGCATAAATCGCCAAGATGTTTTGGGTCTAGCTCCATGCACCCATGAAGAGGCCAACACTCGCATTATGCTCCACCTAGAAGTTGCTGTTCGGCAAGAGCATAACTTTGACTTTGACTTATTGTTTTATTTGCCTCCATGATACAATACTTTTTTTATTCATTTTACATAAGTAAAGCATGAAGCCTAGGTCTGTTGAGCGCAAGCTCCTATACAGACCTGTTGCTTAGATATACAAAAACGTGTTTAGCAAGTGGATTTAGGCCATTGGCTAACAAATATATACAATATTAATAACTGACATTATGAATTAATATATACATACGTATATACCTATATACACATACATGCATACATATACATACACACATGCAACATACCTACACGTACACATACATTTATGCGCACACACAGACACCTACATACCCATAAATTTACACACACACCCAAAAATACTTACACATTAACACAGTGTAATATACAACTACACACTCACATAATGAATCCATGCATACCTACAGAATGACTTAGTGTGTATAACTTTGAAGCAACAATTTCTTGAGTTTACGTTTGGAGGATATTTGAGTTGTGGAATTTTTTATTTCTGCTGGTAAACTATTCCATAATTTGACACCTCTGACTGAAACATTTTGCTGAGCATGAGTAGTCCTGCAACGTGGTATTCGTAACTGTAATGACCTTGTAGCAAAAGTATGTGAAATGTAGTGAAAACCGTTATCAACAGGATACACATGTAATGATTTATAAACAAATAAGTTTGATTGTAGAGATATTATATTGTTTGAGTAACTGGTGGTCTCGAAATAGTGGGTTGGTGTGCTCATATCGTGATTAACATAACACGTATTAACTTTTTTTGAGAAATAAATAGATTATCCACATATGTTTTATATGCTCCCCCCCAAATTGTTGAACAATACAATAGATATTGATATCCTAGTGATGAATATATTTGAATAATACACTCAAAAGTGATACAGCTACGAATTTTATATAAAACGCCAGTTAATTTAGATATTTTAGTACATAATTGATTTATTAGTGATCTCCATGTTAATTTATTGTCAATGGTTATACCTAGAAATTTATATTCTTCAACTTTACACAAGGATAAATCATTTATTTTTACGTCAATATGGGCTGCACTAGTCATTAGAGGGTGGGATACCATGTAGCATGTTTTAGATATGTTCAGTGTTAGTTCATTGGTTTTTATCCAGTTAGATACATTAATTAACTCTGAGTTTAGTATATTCTCAATTTCACCAAAATCTTGTCCCTGAATATATATGGAGGTGTCATCAGCAAAAAGCAAAAACTTAAATTTATTACTACAACGTAAAATTTCATTGATATAGATACGAAACAAAACTGGGCCTAAAACTGAACCTTGTGGTACACCATAGCAGATTGATTCATGTGAAGATGCAGAATTATTATATACAGTGTATTGTCTTCTGTGGCTTAAGTAGCTGTTGAACCAGTCATGTGCCGGACCACGAATGCCATAAGTTTTCAATTTCTCTAATAAAATAGGATGAGAGATGGTGTCAAACGCTTTTGATAAGTCACAAAATACTGTTATTTGATGCATCTTGTTGTCTAATGCGTTATAAATACTATTACAAAGGTGATGGATTGCTAACTCTATACTATAGCTGGGTCGAAAGCCATGCTGAAATTCTTATAGTAATGTACATTTTGACAGGTACTCCATTAATCTGCTTACAACAGTTTTCTCAAAAAATTTACTAAAGCTTGAAAGGATAGAAACAGGTCTGTAATTACTAATGAGAGACTTCTCACCTTTTTTAAATATGGGAACCACTTTCGCTAATTGTAACTGTTTTGGAAAACAACCTTCTTTAAACGACCGATTTATGATATAATCTAAAAAGGAAGAGACTTCACAGCTGCATTGTTTTATACCTTTAATATTAATATCATCATACCCTGGCGAAGTTGTCTTAAAGTAATCGTCCAGACCCAAATTTGTTTTGCCTAATTATGTTGAATGTACATTCAAAACACCTAATCCACCAAAAACAATTGATTTCCAGGCCTTATTTCCGTAAAAACACGACTTTTGTAAAAAGCGCGCGAAAAAAAATGTATTTCCTCCAACAGGGCTACGCATGTTATTGATGACGTCAGAAAAGGGACGCTACAATTTAAACAACACTCGTCTGCCTCTGTGAGACCTGTCGGCAAATGCTATGATGAGCGATTGTACTTCGGTGTCAGACAGTGAATCTGTCGCTGTGATAGATCTAGAGTACGATGCTTAATCTGAGACCGAACTAAATGACGCTGCTCGCGTATATGAGGAAAACGAACCAGATTGTGATGGGAGCCCAACCCTATATGTTTGAGCCAGAGTACGAGGTGGATGAACAGGTGTTAGCGGAGCCTGCTGAGGTTCAACACTACTACACACACAAACACTTCTACCACACACACAAACATACTACACACAACAACACTACTACCACAAAACACTACACACAAACAAACTACACTAACTACACACACAAACAAACACTACTACACCACACAACACAAACACTACACACACACACATACACACAAACACTACTACACCACACACAACACAACTACTACACACAACATACACACACACACAAACACTACTACACACACACAACACTAACACACACAAACACTACTACCACACACACACCACACACACAAACAACACTACACACACACAAGCACTACTACCACACACACAAACACTACTACACACACACACAAACACTACTACACACACACAAACACTACTACACACACACACACACACACACACACACACACACACAACACACACACACACACACACACACACACAAACACTACTACGCACACACACAAACACAAACACTACTACACACACACAAACATTACTACACACACACACACACACAAACAACACTACTACACACACACACACACACACACACACACACACACACACACAAACACTACTACACACACACACAAACACACACAACACACCACACACACACAAAACACTACTACACACACACACAACTACACCCCAACACAACACTACTACACACACACACACACACACACACACACACACAAACACTACTACACACACACACAAACACTACACACACACACACACACACACACAAACACTACTACACACACACACACAAACACTACTACACACACACAAACACTACTACACACACACACACACACTAATACACACACACAAACAGTACTACACAGTCTACACACACACAAACACTACTACACACACACAAACACTACTGCACACATACACACACACTACTACGCACACACACACACACACACACACTAATACGCACACACACACACACAAACACTACTACGCACACACACACACACACAAACACACACACACACACACACAAACACTACTACTACACACACACAAACACTACTACACACACACACAAACACTACTACACACACACACACAGCAGCGCGGGAAGAAGAGCCTCCCTTTTGCTACGTCACCGAGCCGTGGCGCATCGTCTGCCAGTTGCCATGAGCGTTTTCGAAGCTCGGGGAATTTACAGATTTTGATTGCGGATTATTAAAAAACGGCTGACTGGATGCAAGAAGTGACAACATATTGTTGATACACTCGATAATGGCTATACTCTAACTACATCAAATCAGGAATGATGAACTGGTCTGGACGATTACTTTAAGGTTTTTAATAATGGATTCGATTTCTGGTATTCATGTAGGTCGAAGGAAAAATGTAAGGGGTACAGGGTCAGGTAGGTACTGTCTAAATGAAGTAGCACTTGGCACAATGTTCTGAGCTAGTTGAGTAGCAACATTACTAAAATAATCATTAAATGCAGTAGCAATTTCGTTATTGTTAGATGTTGTTTTATTGCAAAAAATTATAGAAGGTGGTAATCTTGACTGGTTCTTTCCCATTAGCTTATTAACAATACTCCAAGTTTTTTTTGCATCACCTGCTTTCTCGCGTAGTCTGGACCAAAAATGATTGTCTTTAGCTGCCCTAATTATAGTTGTTAATGAGTTCCTGTACCGTTTGAATATTCTTTCGTAAGTTAGTGGCCACTTAGCGTATAATTTTTGCAATCTGTTACGATGTTTGATGGAATACCTGATTGCTGTTGTTATATGAGTCTTACCTAGGTGTTTGTCTTTAACAAAAAATTTCTTAACAGGAAAGTATTCATTATAGAGAATTTGAAACTCATTCATATATATATATATATATATATATATATATATATATATATATATATATATATATATATATATATATATATATATATATATATATATAAAGTTTCATCAACTCCTCTGTCTTTTAACTCCAATTCCCATTTATAATTCTTCAAATCATTTATAAAGGCATCGATGTAAGTATCAGTGATTATTCTTCTGGTTAGGATATGAGAACAATGTGTACTATTAATGTGAACAGAAAATATGCTAAAAATTGGGAAGTGATCACTGATGGAAGTATACAATATACCACTCTCTTGGTAATTAAGGAAATCATTAGTCCAAATGTGATCTATTAATGAAGCAGAATTATTAGTGACTAGTAGGTTTATTTATCGTGGAGTAAAAAAAGTGGGAAAAAAGCAAATTAATAAAGTTGCAAACATGATTATCATTGCTTTTTAGCAAATATATATTAAAGTCGCCCATTAAGTAACATTTCATGTTGAATTTTGATAAAAAGTCTAAAATATTCTCCATGGACAGAAGGAACTCACTAAGATTAAAATTTGGGGGTCTATAAATAATTCCTATTATAAATTTAATGGGCTGTTTAAGTTCCAAAAATAAGGATTGAATGTGAGGTAGCTGCAAAGAGACATCGTTAAGGGGTACACCTTGGAAGGACTTTTTATGGTATATTGCCACACCTCCACCTCGTGTAGTCTTATTTCTAAAATGGGCAGAATAACCGTTCAAATTATAAGGTTGACATATTTCATCGTTTAGGCGAGTTTCACATAAACCAAGGACATCAAACTCTATACCAGATGGACTTAAACACTGATCTAAAAAGGATTCAAGATGAAGGGGTACACTGCTAATATTATAGGACAAAATTATCAAACTGTTGCTAGAAGACTTACATTTTAGATTTGAATCATCACTAAAGAAATAATTACAAACTGGATCTGGATGTACACGGTCACTCACATTATCCTCAATAGGGTCCCCGCCGATGCCGTAAGAACTTGAATCAAAAGTCATACTGTTAATAACATGTAAAGGAAAACTATGAGTATCATTAATCAAAGCACAACTAAATTCAATATCACCTAAATTGTGTAAAGGAAAAACTTGATCACTATCCATGAAAAGGATAGGAAGTAGATGATTGTACTTTACCAATCGAGAGGTTTAAACAGCTTTTCGTGCAGGTTTAGGCTTCTGTTGCGTTGATAC
Source organism: Chionoecetes opilio (assembly GCA_016584305.1). Classification (NCBI taxonomy): domain Eukaryota; kingdom Metazoa; phylum Arthropoda; class Malacostraca; order Decapoda; family Majidae; genus Chionoecetes; species Chionoecetes opilio. Next base: position 478,658 of record JACEEZ010013552.1, on the reverse strand, counting down.
GCTTCCCCTTCTGGACGACGAAGCCACTCCCTCCCTGGTGGCAGCGGCACCTGTAGGTGTTTCAACAGGCTGACGTTCACCAGTACCCTCGTCAGCACGGGGACCCATGGCAGCAGCAGCAGCCCGTCGTCTGGTGACAGCGACTGAAGGGTCAGCACTGGTAGAAGACGCGGCGTTGGTCGTCAGACTGTCATTCGTAACAGTAGAAGCGGTAGTTAATCCTGAATAACCATTCTCGTTGCCATCCCGGGTTTCACTGAGCGGTGGGACGGCGCTGGCAGTGACAACGGTTCTTCTAGGTGCTTCACGAGGCTCATTCGAACCAGGTCGATTCTTGATCACTTGTTTGGTGTGCCGAAAATACGCTATCTTTCCCTCACTTTTTGCCTGTTTTAGCATAGGGAGCTGAGCTTTCCGTACATTTTGTGAGGCTGGGCACAGGTCTTCGTTTATGAAGATTCTTGTACCCTTCAGCTTGGCAACATTCCTCATCACCGCCTCACGGTCACAGAACCTGGTAAAACGAGCAATGATGGGGCGGTCTCGGTGATCTAGACGCTGTCCAACCCGGTGTGCTCGTTCAAGCTGGATGTCCGGTAGTTGAAGCTTCTCCTCCAATAACTTAGACACTAGGACAGCTGATTGCTCCCAAGTATCTCCTCCCTGTCTTTCTTCCATACCCAGAAACTGAAGATTGTTACGGCGATTATAATCCTCTTGATAGTTGCATCTATCTTCTAAATCCTTGATAAGCGTTTCACTCACTTCAAGCTTATCACTCAATGTCTCGTTGGTCTTTTTCGTACATTTGATTTCTTGGTCTTGATGTTTCACTTGCTGCTTCAGATCCACAACCTCCTGTTGAGTGAACTCCAAGCTTTTCGTTAGATCTGTCACAGTTGTATGAAGTGACTGCAATTTTCCATCTACTTGCTGTATAAATACGTCCAGTGAACTTCGATAGGCTTGGTCTTGAGAAGCAAGAAGAGTCTTCAGAACTGCAGTATCCATCGTGAGTAAGGTAGTTATAGAAGTCAGCGGAGCGATTACTAAGCACGTCCACTCGCTGTGACTGCTAATTAGCTGGTAAAAAAGGGTATAACAAAGTGTCAATACGCACAATTGACACAGAAGTTGTAGTTCTGGCCATAAATTCAGCCCAGCGCCTCGACATCTTTGAACTGTGGATTGCCATTGGTGCTGGAAAGAGCTTCAAGTTCATCGCCGCTCATGAGATAGCCAGAGCACTTGGTCCTGATCGGTGTGTTGCATTGCCAATGTTCCATGCCTTCGCAGATGCCTTCACTGGGTGCCTTCACTGGGTGCGACACGGTGTCCTGTTTTGGAGGCAGGGGCAAGAGGACCGTATGGTCCACATGGAACACATATGGAAATACCACCCCAACATTCTGTGCCTTGGCTGCTAGACCAAGCCGATAGAAGAACGGCTGGGGCCACTGGAACGATTTGTGGTCCTGTTATATGATCGTACCAGTAGTCAGGAGTGTGTCAACAAGTCAAGGAAGGAACTGTTTACCCAGAAAGGCAGAGCAATAGATGGTCTCCCTCCTACACAGGCTGCACTCATCCAGCACATCAAGAGGGCTGCCTACCAGGCTGGTCACTTCTGGGCACAGATGATGATCGCAGCTCCAGAGCTTCCATCTCCAAGTGAATGGGGGTGGAACAAGGTCCCCAGGGTTCTGTCCTATCACCCACTCTCTTTCTATTATTCATTAATGATCTTTAAGTCTAACTCAAAGCCCTATCCACTCCTACGCTGATGATTCTAGCCTGTATTTTTCAACGTCGTTTATTAGACATTCAACTCAAAGGGAACTAAGTGATTCACGGAGAGATGCCACCGAGCGCCTAACTTCTGATCTTTCTATAATTTCTGATTGGGGCAAAGCAAACTTTGTTTTGTTCAATGCCTTAAAAACCCAATTTCTTCCCCTATCTACTCGACAAAACCTACCAGATAACTATCCCCTCTTCTTCAATGACACTCAACTGTCTCCTTCTTCTACAATGAACATTCTAGGACTATCCTTTACTAAAAATCTGAACTGGAAATCTCACATCTCATCTCTTGCTAAAACAGCTTCTAAGAAGTTAGGTGTGCTGTGGCGTCTGCGTCCTTTTTTTCTCCCTCCCAATTGCTTGCTCTCTACAGGGGCCTTATCCACCCATGTATGAAGCATGTCTCACATGTTTGGGGAGGATCCACTCATACAGCTCTCCTAAACAGGGTTGAGTCAAAAGGTTTTCGACTCATCAACTCCTCTCCTCTGACTGACTGTCTTCAATCTTTAAATCACCGCCGCAATGTTGCTTCTCTTGCTCTCTTCTACCGTTATTTTCATTCTCACTGCTCTTCTGAACTTGCTAACTGCATGCCTCCCTCACTCCCGCGGCCTCGCTGCACAAGAATTTCTACTCATTCTCATCCCTATTCTGTCCATCTTCCTAATGCAAGAGTTAATCAGTATATTTACTCTTTCATCCTTTTCACTGGTAAACTCTGGAACTCTCTTCCTGTTTCAATTTTTCCACTTTCCTATGACTTAAATCTTTTCGAAAGAAGAGTAACAAGACACCTCCCGAACTAAATTGGCTCACCCCTCTGTTTTTATTTTATTCTCTTACTGTCTTCTTTATAGGGACTGGCAACTAAGCGGGCTTTGTGTTACCCATTTTTGTTGTGCCCTTGGCCAGTTCCTTGTGATGTAAAAAATAAAAAAAATAAAAAAAGGATGGCTACGAAATATGCTGGACAACCCTACCAAAAGCCACGAAAGCTTGTAGGGAACTCATACGTTGTGGTTGCAAGAAGGGCTGCAGAGGACACTGCAATTGTCGGAACGCTGCTCTGCAGTGCACTGGACTTTGTGTCTGCGGTGGATTTTGCACTGACTGATTTCCTAGAAAGACTATATTTGGAGTTATCTACCATACTAGACTTATATAAACTATTGATAAGATGTACATAATACCAATAAATCAGTTCTACTATCACTACAATAGAGTTTAGCTAACATTTCAGAGGGGCTTTAACAGCTGAAGGCGGCCATCTTGGAAAATGGCCGCCAATTGCGTCATAGGGCAAATCGCCGATGGCCAATAGCCAAATATCTTTCCATAGGCATACCCTAACTGTGTACCAAGTTTCATGCTTCTATCATTAAAATCACTATGTATTCACATATCTGCAGTACTAACATGTCTACATGCACATATAACACAAAATCCTCAAATGAAGGGCAACTCGCCCCATCATTAAACAAACCACCTTTTAACAAACATTACCACTCCAAAGCTCCACAACTGCAAGTCCCTCCATCGCCATCCACCAGCCGACACTGCAGTGATGGAAAGTCACACCAGGCCGCCCTCCTCTTCCACGCGAGACACAACAGGAACACAGCTGCTACCTCAACCAGGCACCACAAACCACAGGAGACTTCTTCCACCCTTTGGCCCGCCTCAGAGAGGCGCTCCACTCCACTGGGCCTCCACTGGGCCTCCGCAGCTCTAACCCGGCTCCACTGCTCCAGTCTCCGCGGCAAAGGCGCCATGACTTCCCAACCGACCATGCCCTCCACTGCAAGGCGCCGGTGACGGTGCGACAGGGCTTAACAGCAGCACGCTGTGGCTGGCTCTGCCTGGTAGCGGGCACGGTGCATCCTCCCACCGTCGTAACAAGCAGTTACCGCCACCTGTACCAGCTTCGGAGGGGACCACACACTGCAGGAGTATCTCAACTGCTCGTCAACCCCCGAAAGCGCGGCAGAGGCGGGTATGGGTGCGTCAACTTCGTCATCCTGGCGCTCGGAGGCCTACCTCGCTTGCTGTGAGGCCTCCCACGCTCACTCCGACGGCGCCTTCTCTTCCCGTGATTACATGTCGAGGCGAAGTGAGCGGGTTTCTTGCCCTTCCACAGTGGGCTCTTGATCCGCACCCGTCTGGGCGTCAGGCCACCTACAAGGCCTTTCACGCCGCGCAGGCCACCAACCAGGCCTTTCTTCACGCGCAGGCCACCAACAAGGCCTTTCACGCCGGACAGGCCACCAACAAACTCCTGCGGGCGTGCACTAGGACCCGCGCGACCATGTGGAGACTCGCCTGAGCTGGGTGGAGTGGGTAGCGGGAGGGGTAAGCCTACGCTCTCCTTACACTCCCCAACACGCACCCCAGTCACCACCTCACACTCACAAGACGCGGCCGTATTATTCTCCCCAGACTCGTCCTTCACAATCACACCCACGACCGGGTCACAAGCCGCGGCCCCAGCGCTAGCCACACGCTCAGATATATAACCCACAGCCAGGGTTTTCTGCTCACTCATCACTCGCTCTAACTCTTTTCGCTCTGCCTTAGTGGGTACTTCACTTAGCACCTCACTTTTCACTTCAACCATACGCTCAGTCACTTCCGCGTGGGGATTACCGAACATTGTCTTAATTTCCTCACGCATCGCCTTTTGTCCTGCTCTAAGGGCTTGCAACACTGCCATAAGGTCAGCCAGAGACGGCTGCTGTGCCGCTGACTCACTACCGTCCGCCATCTTGTCTTCCCCCTCGCACCAGACAAAGGAGTTTCACGATACCTGCCTTTTTCACCTCAATATTCCAGCAACATCCCACTCCTGACACCAGTGCAATGAACGCCCCCCTTACCTTTGCTGTCCTCAGCAAGGCTCCTCTACACCTGCTCCGGGCTGCTCTCTTGAGATGCAGGGAAGCAGGCAGGTGCTTAAGACAGAGGGGGAACGCGTAGCAGCGTAAACAGGGCTCGTGCTAGGAATCGAGGACTTACCAGGCTGTGTTCCCCTTCTCTAGCTGTTCACACACTCAGGGGAGAGGCGCCGACGTGGGACTGGCCACTATCGTGGCATCTGGCAACTCTGCAATACACGCAACGTCCCATGAGCAGTCTTCCCTTACCACTAACGGTCACGCCAGCGGCCAGTCTCCGTAGGAGTTCGTATTGAGAAGAGGTATGCATCAAAATTTCTTAGTCTGAAATGTACTTTTATCATTAGGGAATGTGGATGATATAAAGTGCATTTCTTGCTGCTACTTGCTCTCTCTCTCTCTCTCTCTCTCTCTCTCTCTCTCTCTCTCTCTCTCTCTCTCTCTCTCTCTCTCTCTCTCTCTCTCTCTCTCTCTCTCTCTCTCTCTCTCTCTCTCTCTCTCTCTCTCTCTCTCTCTCTCTCTCTCTCTCTCTCTCTCTCTCTCTCTCTCTCTCTCTCTTCATTCGCCCGTCAGGGTGGCAAGGTTGGTAGAGACGTGAGTTCCCAATGTGCAGCGTCCCTGTGCATTCGGTCAGCGGTTCGAGTCCGCCTAGTTCATGCTGACGTGGCGGCGCTTTGTATAGTCAATAACCTTGTAGTTGGTACTTGCAAAGTGTCTAGATAGGATGAAAATCTTATCTTATCTCTCTCTTCATTCACCCACTTCACCCACTTCAGCCCAGCTTCGCAGGGGCGTAACACTATGTTTGCCACAAAACACTGTGTGGACGTCTGTATCGTAATTTTAATTATTGTATGCATTTTTTTTACTATGTAAAAGTCTTGCATGTATTCGTGTCTAACATGTGGATCATTATTTCACACTTTGTACTTATTCTTTCTTTTTCTTTCTTTTTAGCCAATCATCATGTCTGCAATTGTTAAGAAGAGGAAAGTGGACCTCGAGTGTCGGGACTTCAACCTTGAGTGGAAGAAGTCCTTTTTCACTGAACGCTTTGGACAGGCCCAGTGCCTCATTTGCTTGAAGACTGTGGCTGTCCTCAAAGAGTATAATGTGCGCCGCCACTGGGAGACACAGCACCAAGCATCGAGCTTTGCATCGATGTCTGCTGCCGAGAGGAAGGAGGCCATTGTCAAACTGTCAGGCAACCTGCATAAAAGCACTTCACTCTTCCGTAAGCAGACTACTGAGGCTGACAAAGTGACGCGCGCCAGCTATGAGGTTTCCCGCCTCCTTGCTTGCCGGATGAAGCAATTCACAGACGGGGACTTTATCAAGGAGTGCATCATGGTTGTGATAGATTCCCTCTGTCCTGAAAAGCGTTCTGCCTTTGAAAGTGTGAGCCTTTCACCCCGCACTGTTTGTCGTCGCATTGAGGAGATGTCAGACAGCGTGAACGACTCGCTTAAGACCTGTTGCTTAAATTGCGATGCCTTCTCTCTCGCTCTTGATGAGAGCACAGACATGAAGGACACAGCCCAGCTGGTGATTTTCATTCGTGGAGTCACTGCTGCCCTTCAGGTTTATGAGGAGTTTCTCCAGCTTGTTCCATTGCACGGCACCACCACTGGGCAAGACATCTTCGACACCGTGCTTCAGTGTGTGAAGCAACACTCCCTCGACCTGTCCCGTCTCGTGTGCGTGACGACCGATGGTGCCCCAGCAATGACTGGAGAGAAGAAGGGTGCCGCCTCACTGCTAATGCGTCACTGTGAGGCCGCCGGACACACCCAGCCCATCCACAAGGTGCACTGCATCATCCACCATGAGTCCCTGTGCTCCAAGTCTGCCAACCTTACTGATGTCATGTCTGTAGTCGTGAAGGTTGTCAACTCTATCCTCTCCCGCAGCTTTAACCACCGCCAGTTCCAGGCACTAACAGACGAAGTCAACGCACACTATGGTGACCTGCTTTACTTCTGTGAGGTCCGCTGGTTGAGTCATGGAGCCATGCTGTCCCGCGTGTGCGACCTGCAGCAGGAGATCGCCACCTTCCTCCGTCAAAAGAGCCTCCCCGGTGCTGATCATTTTTCCAACCCGCAATGGCTTGCTCGTCTGGCCCTGCTCACAGATATCACTACGCACCTAAATGACCTCAATGTGAGGCTGCAAGGCAAAAATATTCTAGTCACAGACATGTATTCGCACATCACCGCCTTCGAGGTAAAGCTGCGCTTGTGGGAGGCTCAACTGGCTGCTGGTCAATTTATGCATTTTCCTCGTATTGCGGCTTGTGCACCTGATGACGTGGACCTGAAAACTTGTGTTGGTGTTGTCAACTTGTCACCTCTTTGCGGGAGGAATTTGCCTCCCATTTCACAGGTGTCAGGCCACTGGCTCCGGGCTTCAAGCTGTTCACCTCCTCCTTTGACTTCCCTGTGGACGAAGCCCCTGCCCCCCTGCAGATGGAATTGGTGGAGCTTCAGTGTAATGACGAACTGAAGGCAAAGTACCGTACCGCTTCTCCACTGTCCTTCTTCCGTGACCTCGTCCTCCCTGCTAACAAATTTCCAAATTACATTGAGCATGTAAAACGCATCGTTGCCATGTTTGGCAGCACTTACTCTTGTGAACAACTCTTTAAAAAAATGAAATATACAAAGTCTTGCATTCAGTCCCAGTTAAGTGACCGCCACCTCAATGACATTCTGCTCTTGTCTACCTCATCAATCGATCCAGACATTGAATCACTTCTCCATGGCAAACAGCAGCAACCATCCCACTAATTTGCATGTCTCTTGATAAAAACTGTTTACTGCAGTCACTGATTTGCATGTTTTTCAATAAATTTCTAGTAATCTAGTCACTGGTTTGCCTGCTTTTCTACAAAAATGTTGTACATTGTCACAAACTGTTTTCTGCAGTCACTGATTTGCATGTGTTTCAATAAATTTCTTGTAATCTAGTCACTGGTTTGCCTGCTTTTCTATATTTTTTTGTATATTGTTACAAACTGTTTTCTGCAGTCAATGATTTGCTTGTTTTTCAATAAATTTCTTGTAATCTAGTCACTGGTTTGCCTGCTTTTCTATAAAAAAATTGTACACTGTCACTTTTGGGTTCTCTTTGGCACTCCGGCCCGCAGGCTACTCCTAGAAGCTTTCTCTGGCCCTCGCACTGAAAAGGTTGCCAACCCCTGATTTAGTCTACTGTTAGTATTCATCTAGATGTTGAGTGGAGTAATTACTGGTGGTAAAAGGTGGTATGAATGTGTGATGATTACATATAAGTATATTTTTATTTCCTTTATTTGTATCAGTGCTATGAAGTCATGTCATGAATATTACATGTTTTATCATACATTTGTCGTTTTTTTCTTATATATATAAACATACACAATCATATCGTGTAAATATTATAATATATGCCTAAATAATGTAGCAAAAAAAAAACTATTCCTGACACTAACTGGTTCTGAGGTTGTTAAAATCTTCTAGTCACGGATGACTTATTTCTGCATTGGATACTTATCTGGGAAGAACATACTTCAAATAATACTTTAAAAAAATAATAAAAATAGGCTACGTTACTATCATCGATTAGGCCTAGCATTCATTTATCGTACATATATTTAGTTAGAATTGTTTTATAGTAGGAGACAATTAAAGGTGCTGAAATGGACAAAATCTTTACCTAGTTCAGAGACGGCGGATAGCGTGGTTCACAGACTCTGCATGTACAAATAACATATTTGTTAATACATCAATAATTATTCCAGATATCAACTAAATATTTGGTACATAAATGATTAATGATATGAGGAAGACACCTGATTTTGTTCATAATTTTCCGATTAATATTTTAAGAGATAAAAATAGTTATAACAATACTAGCGCTTTCATTTCGGGCGATAAACTGCAAAATGACGGTACCCCCCTTTAAGCCCCCACAAAAACCCAAA
>JACEEZ010013552.1:432500-465000 GCA_016584305.1 Chionoecetes opilio | reverse complement strand
TCCCTTTTCGCCTGTCCTGCATTTAAAATCTCATAATTGTTCTTAGTAACTCGAGTAAATTTTTTCACTTTTTCTTCCCCATCACGTTATACTGTTTTTTTTTCCCAATCCTCCCTTAGCCTTAAAAAAATGTTTCCCTTCTTAATCCAAGTTGTTTTTTAAATTGAGGGGCATCCCTTTGGATCACTCTTTCTGCCCCTTATTTCCCTTAAGGAATATTTCTTTTCTGCCGTCAATTCTATTCCTTTACATATGAGGTAAAAATCCTCTCACCCCATCCCATTTCCATTTCTAACCCTCAAAAATACCTCCTCGCCCTGCCCTCCTTCCCTTTTTAACCGCTCTAATTACCTCCTCAGCCCATGACTCACTTCCATATCTAACCCGCGACTTACCCCCCCAGGTGCCTTCCAAAATCCTTCATAATTGGCCTTTCAGTCCCCTGTCCTTATTTGGGAAAATTTCTTCCCCTCATCCCACACTCTTTTTAAATAATCCGGTGTCTTTTTTAATCCTGCATAATTGGCTTTCTGAAATTAGTTTCACCCTTTTTGCCATTTAATTTTTCCCAAACTTCCCATTTTAAGCAAATCAGGTCTCAAAATGGTGCTATTATCAATTTCCACCGGGCCTCCACATTTGTAACTAAAATCGTCTCTATTTGCAGAAATAACTAGAATTTATCCCCCTCTAGTGGGGTCCTTTTGCTTGACTTAGGAAGTATCCTGGTTTATATCTAAAAATTAACTGCGTCGCTGTTACCTATGATTAAATCCCATTCTATATTCCTAAGATTAAAATATCCCACCACGCATAGTCGATTATTCGCGGGCCTTTTTTTTATTTTTCCCATATAGGACTGAATCCGCTTTACATAAGTTTGGGGGCCTTACCCCTACACCCAAAAACCTTTTTTTCTCTTTCCCCCCCCCGTAACCCTCCCTATAACTCTATGCTGTCATCTGTTTTTTAAAACATTATCAACACAACACTGAAATGCATCTCTTGCAAAAGGGCGAAACCCTCCACCTCGTCTGCTACTTGTCCTTGTAAAATAAAACTAAAACCCAGCTACTCGACTTCCGGACAAATACCTTTCCTGACATATCCAACCCATGTTTCGTTAATGCTATTATATCAAAATATCTACACTATTTATTCCTCCAGGAAATCATTTTTTTTAAAAATACTCCTACAGTTTTATAGTAACCCCCTTTAAAACAACTCCTCTTTTTTTTCAATTTTCCCTTTTTCTTTAACTAAACCCCCCCCTCTCTCTCTTTTACGAAAAACCCTTTGTTTGCCTTCTTACTCCTCTATGCGCAAGTTTCTTTACCCCACCCCCGTTCTAAACCCCGGTTCTCTGTCTTAAAAAAGCCTGCAGTGCATCTACCTCCTTTAAGGGATTCGACAAAATCGAACTCCTTTCCTCGAAAAAATGACCCCTCCCTCGGTAGAGGTGGTTATGCCCCAAAAAAGGTCCCCTGTCACAAAGGCCCAACCTTGTCTTTGCAATAAGGCCCCCGGGAATTTCGATCAATACCCTGGAGACCACAATCGTCAAAAAAGCGCTTGGAAGGCATCACCACCACAGGGAACCCCCCCCCTTCCCCACTTTACCCACGCTTCCTTTAAAACCCCTAGCAATTCCCACTTCTTAAACTCAAATATTTTTCCCCCGCGCTCAGGCAGACGATGGGCTTTTTTTTCCCCTTTGGCCCCATGCCTCAAATATTTTCACAAACATAACCTATCCCCTTCCCCGGGTAAACTCACCGACTTCATGCGCATCCCTTCCCCGTCAAGAACCTGCTGTAAGATGCCTAACCGACTGTCACCAACAACCAAGATTTTACCTCGGGTAAGTGTATCGTCCACCTTCCTTCCTCCGTATCTCCCTCTTGGCAAGGGGGAGTACCTGAAATGGGGTTGTGCACAACATGGTATTGTTTACCTTTTTCCCCCTTCGGGGGGCTCCATGATGAACTACCTTTCCCAAAAACCCCAAACCATGGTGATTACTGGGGACCTTAGTAGTCCCTCGAGTCAATCCGCTCTGGTACCCCTACAGGTACATCCCTCGCATGTGCCCCCCACTCACTTTCCCCTTACCTTCACCCCCACTTAAAGTAATCGTCCAGACACGTTTTTTCTTTGATAATTATGTTGAATGTTCATTCAAAAAACCCAATCCACAAAAAAAATTTTTCATTTTTCCCCTTATTTCCCTGAAACATGAACTTTTTAAAAAGCCGGGAAAAACAACGCCCCTTCCAGCCGGGCGGGAAACTTGCTGGCGAGTCACCGAGTGAGCCCCCCGCCCGGGGCCCTTTTTCATATACACGGAACTCGGAGAAAAATGTTTGTACTTGGGGGTTTTGGGGGGTTTTTTTGATATATTTTTTTTTTTCGTGTGCTAAAATTTCATCATCTTGCAAGCAAAAAAGCTGTGCCTTTGCAGAGGCTTACACCCCCTTTTTGACCTTTTGACCCTGAAAAGTCTGTGCAGCGCCTGGCGTGGGGGTGAGAGGAGCGCGGCTAACAATGTGCTACACACCCCGCTCCTCCACCCCCCCGTCAGGCGCTGCAAGACATTTTCTGGCAAATAGGTCGGAATGGGTGCTAAGCTCTTGCAAAGGCACAGCTTTCTTGTGACCCCCTGAAGGAGAAGTATATGCCATATCGCAAAAAAAAAATATCAGAAACACCCAAAATTCCCCAAGTACTACATTTTTCTCCGTGTCTCCGTGTATTTGTATCAGGCAGGGCTGGGAGTCTCACTCGTGTGACGTTGCCGAGCCGTGGTGCGTCGTCTGCTGTCCGCCAGTTGTGTTTTGAGAGCTCGGGGAATTTACTGATTTTGAATGCGGATCATTTAAAAACGGGTGACTGGATGCAAAAAGTGACAACATTATGTTGATATACTCGATCATGGTTATATTTTGACTGCATTAAATCAGGAATGATGAAATGGTCTGGACGATTACTTTAAGAGAACGTATCTCTATTTCCTGCTTCTTCACAACGCTTTTCAATTCGTTTACTTCAATTGCAAAGCTCATTTTCAGGTCTTCGATCGCCTCCAGAATAGTCTTAAGCGCATCTCCACACCCTTCACTACACTCTCCCTCGACCCTTTTCCCTCCCTCTACCACACTAGTTTTAACCTCAGCCTCCTTCACTCCTACCACACTACCACTCTCAACTCCAGCAGAAGCACACAACACCACTTCTCTCTCCGCCTCCACAACACTCTCCATCACAGACGTAGCCATTCTAATCCCGAGAGCTCAACCAAAACACAACCTCACTCCACGGAGACGTCAGGTGAACTGGGTGAATAGTGTCAGGTGAATAGAGAGAGGGATGGACAGGTGTTAAGCCCCCTTCACACATTCCATAATGGAACCACGAACGCGCCAACAATGCAATGCGCAGCGCCGTCATGGTCCTAGTTATGGGTCCATCGTGGCCAATCGTGACGCTCGTGACACGCTCTGCCGAGGCCACGAAAAGTTAGTGCGTACACTAAAAAATCGGGAAGCTCCCCGACTTTTGTACCCAACGCAGCGCTATCGTAAGTCTATCGTGACGCTATCGTTATCTATGTAGCAGCTTCGTGACACTATCATGATCGTCGTATGTCTATCGTGACGATAAGAAATCGTTACGCGCGCTTTCATCCCTACCTTCCCCCCCTTTTTTGCACCCTCTTCCGCCTTCTCCCCCCTTTCTCATTCACCTCCACCCACCCTCGACTCCCTACCCACTACTCCCATCACCATGTGGTGACACCACCCTCCCCCGACTCCCTACCCTCTACTCCCAGCACCACATAATGACACCCCACCCTCCTTTTAACCACTCACATCTCCACCAACACCAACAACGCCTTCAAATCTCCATCCCCAACCCCTCTCTCTCCCGTTTCCCCACCAACACCTACACCCCCTTCTTTATTACAACCCCCTCCCCCGTTTCCCCCCTTTCTCCATCACCAACACCCACCCCTGTTTCTCCCACCATCTCTACCCCCCCTTCCTTCTCCATCACCATGGCAACACCCACCCACGTGTGAGGCATGTTGCTAGCTAGCTCTTGACGCTATCGTGATACGTGCATGGCACCGTCATGGCACTGTCGTGTTTATCGTAGCTCTATCGTGACGACAAAAGGACCGTTGATTTTCCATTCGTGACCTAGTCTTACAGCTGTCATGACTCCATCGTGACCATCTTACGACCGTCATGACACATACGTACAGGCAGCGTGACATTGTTGTGAGGCTATCGTGGTCTGTGTTTATCGTGGTCAAATTTCACGATAGCGTCAATAATCAAATTGGTGGCGCTATCGTGGTTCGAATATGGAATGTGTGAAGGGAGCTTTACTTGTGGTGGGATCTTTTATGTATTTAGAGGCTCGGGGTGCAAGGTTTGTATTGTGTATAATGTAATATGTGGTGAGTATTGTGACGCTGTGTGGTTGGAGGTGGGATTAGGGTTAATGGTTTGTGAAGTGATGTTGTGTGGATGGGATGGGTTTTGTGTTTGGTGGGAGGCAATGTTGTGAAGTGGAGCGGGGTCTTTCTTCATGTTGTGCACCTGGAGGTAAAGTTTCATGTGGGTTGTGGAGTTGGGTGTTTTCCAGGGGATTAATGATTGCTTTTGTGCAGAGTCTAAAGGTTAACTATTCTTGTAAATCAGTACCTAAGCTAGTAATATAAGTTAAGTTGTGTACCACGTGTTTCTGTGATGTTCACCCCTGGGGTCAGCGTGTGCTGGTATGTTGGAGTTGAGGTGTCTTGAGGATATTCTACGGTCCAGTTTTCGCCGAAAGTTGTGAAAATCTACATTATTTTGTGTTGAATTAACATCGACCCGTTATTTGCAGAATATATGTTTAATGTGGTTGACCTGGGTCGTAACAGGAATAAATGGGGGTCCGTCCGGTATGCCTTTCTGATGAGAAACAGGTGTGGATATACCCTGGTGTGTTCTGATACGGTACCAGTGTAATACTTCTGATTTCCTAGGTGAGGTGATTTCATTTTATATTTGTGCTCAATAAGTAACCTTCCGAGTTATATAACTGTACTTTTATTATTTTTCCGTATTGTATTTTTTTACTTAGTGATTGTGTATTTCAAGTGTGTTAAAATGGCAGTTTATAGCAACTAGGGATTTGCATTTTTTGTATCAGTGTACAAGGGGAGAGTTAAGATCCATTGCCCAGGAGTTTAAAATGGCCCTGGTTGCAGCTTTGAAGGAGGATATGCAGAAAGAGATAAGGGATGCTCTAGTGGAAAATGTTTTCTTAAATGTAGAAGATGAGAAAAGTGTAGAAAGTGAGATAAGAGGTCAGGATAAGAGTAAAGGTGCAGGTGTGTCTGATATACGTGGAAATATGTATGGTCTGACAAGGGGTGCAAAGTTTGATTTGGAGAAATTCAGAATACAGTGTGACATAGAGGTATAAAGAGGAAATCAATCAATCATTGGGGGCATACGCCGGGGGGCGCGTCGCCTCGCCCACCCTACGACGCCACTCCCGGGGGTCACCACGCGCGAGTTCCCATGCAGGCTCCTTTCCCATACCAAGCAGCTCTCGACAAGACAAAGAGGAAAGAGGAAAGGATAAACATGGAAAAAAGCTGGGGATGAAAAAAATGAAAATAGGAACTGAATGTGGTGGAAGAGATGCAATAAGAGTTGATGGAAGGGTGAGTTATGTGCCAGAGTTTGTAGAAGGAGAGGAAGAGGCATTTTTTGTGCAATTTGAAAAAAATGGCAACCCTGAATAAGTGGCCAAAGGATGATTGGGCAGTATTGATTCAGACTAAATTTAAAGGAAAAGCAAGAGAAGCCTATGTCTCTTTGAGTATTGCAGGGTGTATAGATTATGAAGTGGTGAAGGAAGCTGTGCTGAAAATTGTACAGTTAGACCCTGAAGTGTATAGGAAACGGTTTAGAGATGTAACGAAATTGTCCAGAATAACATTTTTAGAAATGGCAAGAGAGTATACTTTGAAGTTTGACATGTGGTTAAAATCTGAGAATGCTACCACAGTGGAGGAAGTGAAACAGATGATTTTGATGGAGCGCTTAATGAATCAAGTGCATCCTAACAAGAGGTATGATATCAGGAAAAGTGATATGAAGGATGTAATGAAAGCTGCCTGGCAGCAAGGCAGACCAACTCAATGTGACTTATGGAGCAAGTAGGAATGATTTAATTAATAAAGGGATAACTGATTACCATTATAAGGGTCCAAGCCAATTTATAACTAAGCAAAGTCAGTCACTATATACAGGACAGCAGAGTAAGTATAATAATCCAGGATATCCTAAAAACAGTGTTCCACATTTCCATGGTGACTCACAGCAGACGAGTAACAAACAGTCAGACTCAGAGACCAGCCCCACACTGGCAATGGCAGGGAAGTTATAAGAAGGACAGGGGTGGATATAAACCGCTAATTAGATGTTTCGGATGTTGACAAATTGGACATGGCAAGTACCAATGTAGTAATAAGCCAAGGTCTGCAGGATTGACTGTGTCAAGGGATTAGCATGAGACATGTATGGGAAACATGAGTTTAAGGCACAGGGATAAACCTGGAAGTGACTTTGAGCCCTTCATCACTAAAGAAGAAAAAAAAATTGGAGATGATCCTGCGAGGCATATTGTGATCTTGAGAGACACAGGAGCTAACCTAAGTTTAGTCCTTAGGAGTGCACTTGAGTGGAGAAGTAATCCTTACTCTGGTGATGAGGTTAACGTTAAAGGGTTGGCATCAGGACTGTCTGTTCCCTTGCACTATGTGAGTCTTGGAATCTGCATTTGTGACTGGCAAGGTGAAAGTGGGAGTCATAAGAACATAAGAACATAAGAAATAAAGGAAGCTACAAGAGGCCGTGAGGCCTACACGTGGTTGTTCCTGTTACCTAACACTACCTACATCCACCTTTCATCCCCATCCATGAACCTATCTAGCCCCCCTTTAAAGCTCCCCAATGACTCCGCACTAACTACCTGTCTACTGAGTCCATTCCAAACATTCACCACCCTATTTGTGAACCAGTTTTTCCCTATTTCTTTTTTAAATCTACGCTTTTCCAGCTTGAATCCGTTACTTCTTGTTCTATCCTGGTTAATACCCGTTAGAGCTTTTCCTACCTCTCCTATATTAAATCACTTTATCCACTTAAGAACTTCTATCAGATCGCCCCTTACTCTGCGTTTCTCTAGTGAGTGTAACTTTAATAGCTTCAATCTCCTCTCATAACTAAAGTTACGCATCCCTTGAATAATTTTGGTCATCCTTCTCTGCAGTGATTCTAACAAGGCTATATTAATCATGTAGTATGGAGACCAAAACTAAACCACATAGTCTAGGTGAGGTATGACTAGAGCCAGATAAAGCTTTAGGATAGCTAACGCACTTCTACTTTTAACACTTCTGGTAATGAATCCTAACACTCTATTAGCTCTATTTCTTGCCTCAATACATTGTGCCCTAGGTCGGAGGTCTGGGCCCACCCTCACTCCAAGATCTGTTTCACCTTCTGATCTTTTCAGCGATACATTGCGTATGGTGTATCTATTACCAGCGTTTTTTCTACCAACATTCATAACGCTGCACTTATCAATATTAAATTCCATCTGCAATCTGACTACCCACTCATTAAGTTTATCTAAGTCTCCCTGCAATATGTTTACATCAGAATGTGATCCAATAATCCTACCAACCTTAGTATCATCAGCAAACTTACTGATATCACTGTTAATCCCACTATCCAATTCGTTTATGTAAATAAAAAATAGTAATGGACCCAAAACAGACCCTTATGGAACTCCACTTGTCACCTGTCCCCATTAAAATTTAGAACCATTAATTGTAACCCTTCATTGCCTATCACTTAGCCAAGCTCTGATCCAACGTAGAACCTTCCCATCTATTCCATGAGCCTTAACCTTATTTAAGAGTCGCTCGTGTGGTACTTTGTCGAATGCCTTACTAAAGTCCAGTTATATTATATCATAATCCTTATCATTATCTGCCGTATCATAAACTTTCCTATAAAAACTCAATAAATTGGTGAGACATGACCTACCCTTGGTGAATCCATGTTGTGAATCATTGATCAAACTATGTTTTTCTAAATGCTCTGTAATGTTTTTTGCAATAATAGATTCCAATAAATTACCTACCACTGCCGTTAGACTAACGGGTCGATAATTTGACTTGAGTCCTCTGTCTCTCTTCTTAAATATGGGGACTACATTTCCTATCCTCCACAATGACGGCACATCGCCTATCTCAACCGATTTCCTATAAATGTGCACTAACGACTCACTAACAACCTCTTTGCATTCTTTTAATACTCTTTACATGAACATTCTTGGGATACACTTCATTTGGTCCTGGCGACTTAAAATTCTTCATTTTAATAATACCCTCATCCACCATTTCCCTAGTTATCACAATATCTTTGAATTTATCCTCATCGCTTCCATTAAACATCTGTTCACTTTCAGGTATTGACTCTGCATCCTCCTGAGTAAAAACACTAAAGAAATAATAATTAAAATTTTTACACATATCCTCATCCGTATTTAAGACCTCACCCTGCTTTAATCTTTACGGCCCCATTAATCCCTTGTCTTTGTTATATATACCTGATAGAACCCCTAAGGGTAACTTTTTGCCTGTCCAGCGACTTTAATCTCATAATTGTTCTTAGCTACTCTTGTTAATCTCTTCACTGTCCTCGCCATCACGTTATACTGTTCTTTGCTTACCTGTCCAGCTTTGAACCTTACGTATATGTTTCTTTTTACTCCAATAGTATGTTTTAAACTCATGGACATCCATTTCGGGTCACTTTTCCTTGATCGTATCGCCTTATAAGGAATATTCTTTTTTTTTCGTGCAATTAAACTCCTTGTAAATAATATATAATCCTCATCCGCTCCGACCTCACTACCAGCTGTCTCCGCGCTGACCTTGGAACACTCCTTCCCCTCTATCCTACACCTCCACTTAGTCCCCTACAGGTGTATTCTTAATCCTGCATAATTGGGCTTTCCAGCTGTCACCGTGCTGACCTTCGAATACTCCTTCTCCTCAATCCTACACCCTCAGTTAATCCCCTCCAGGTGTCTTCTTAATCCTGCATAATTGGCCTTTCTGAAGTCAGGTACTCTTTGCTTATTAACACGTATATTTCCTACTTCCCATTTGAA
This sequence comes from Chionoecetes opilio, assembly GCA_016584305.1. Taxonomy (NCBI): domain Eukaryota; kingdom Metazoa; phylum Arthropoda; class Malacostraca; order Decapoda; family Majidae; genus Chionoecetes; species Chionoecetes opilio. Next base: position 455,751 of record JACEEZ010013552.1, on the reverse strand, counting down.
GCCAAACCTGATCTCATAATGGTCGCTGTTAGCTAAATGCCCTCCATCCTCCACCTCTGTAACTAAATTTTCCCTGTTTGTCAGTAATACATCTAGAATATTATCTCCTCTAGTAGGCTCCTTGATTGCTTGGCTTAGGAAGTTATCCTGAATTATATTTAATAATTCCTCTGCGTCGTTGTCTACTATAATTAAATCCCAGTCAATATTCCTAAGATAAAAATCTACCACGCATAGTCAATTATATATGCAAGCCTTGTATATATCTTGCCAAATAAGAGCCGAATCCTCTTTACATAAGCTTGGAGGCCTATACACTATACCCAAAACCATTTTCTCAGTTCCCTCCGTAACCTCTACTCATATAGACTTGATGCTGTCATCTGTTTTTATAACATTATATACACAACACTGCAATGTATCTCTTGCATTAAGCGCAACTCCTCCAACTCGCCTGCCTAACCTGTCCTTGTGAAATATCTTATACCCAGCTATCTCAACCTCCGGATCAAATACCATTCCTGACATATCCAACCATGTTTCTGTCAATGCTATTATACCAAAATACTCTACACTATTTATTCCTCTCAGGAAATCTATCTTGTTTAAAATACTCTTACAGTTTGTATAGTATACCTTCAAGCAACTCCTCTTTTTTTTGTCAATTTTCCCTTTATCTTTAACTAACCCCTTCCTCTCTCTCTTCTTACGTATCACTTTAGTTCCCTACCTTCTGAAACTCCTCCTACAGTCGCAAGTTTCCTTTACCCCGACCCCAGTGTCTAATCCCCGGTTATCTATCTTAAAAAAGCCTGCAGTGCATGTACCTCCCTTACAAGGGATTCAGACAAGATCTGAACTCCTTTCCTATAAAGGTGCACCCCGTCCCTGTGGTAGAGGTGGTTATGCCTGAAAAAGAGGTCCCAGTTGTCTACAAAGGCCCAACCATTGGCTTTGCAATGAAATGCCAGCCGGCAGTTCAGAGCAATAGCCCTGGAGTACCACAAGTCGTCAACAAAGCGTCTTTGAAGGACACCACAGGAACCCCACCTCTGTCCCTAACTTTACCTACAGCTTCCTTCAGCCGCCGTAGCAATTCCTCACTCCTTACACACTCAACATCGTTTCCCCCAGCGCTCAGGCTGACGATTTTCCTTGGTCCGCCCTGCATTCAACTATCTTATCACTAACATAACCTATCCCCTTTCCTGGGTAACTCACCGACTTCATACGCATCCCATCCCTGTCACAAAACCTGCTGTCTAGGTGCCTAACCTTACTGTCCCCAGCAGTCAAGATTTTACCTTCGGGTAATCATATATTCTCTACCGTCTTTACATCTTTATCTTCTTCTTGCAGCCCCGAGAGTACCTGAAATGAATTCGTGCACACAACATGGTCATTTTTTACCTTTCTTTCTTGCGGGCGCGCTCCACCATGGTCAACCACCTTCCATCCACCAATCCCTGGTGACTTACTAGGAACAACTCCCTTAGTAGTAGCCCGGGGCACGTCTCCCTCTGGTACCCCTCCAGGTATATCCCTCGCATATGCCCCTCCACTCACTCCACTTGGATCTCCACCTCCACACTTAAGAGATCGTATCTCTATCTCCTGCTTCCTCACCACGCTTTTCAATTCGTTCACTTCCCTTACAAAGCACCTTTTCAGGTCTTCAATCGCCTCCAGAATAGACTTAAGTGCCACTCCACAACCTTCATTACATTACCCCTCGACCCTTCTCCCTCCTTCTAACACACTCGTTATCACCTCAGACTCCTTCACTCCACCCTCTCCTCCACTCACCACACCCACGCTTCCACTCACAACACCATCGACTCCACGACCCACACCGTCGCCTCCACTAACCACACCGTCTCCTCCACTAACCACACCATCGCCTCCACTAACCACACCGTCGCCTCCACTAACCACACCGTCACCTCCACTAACCACACCGTCGCCTCCACTAACCATGCCGACTCTAAGCTCCTCTGCAGCTGCCATGCTAATCCTCTCTGACTTGACTCTCCTACACTCAACACACACAAGGAGCTGCCCAGGACACGTCTTGTCTCCCCGCCTGACAACAAACGACCGGAGTCAGTGATGAGTTGCCAATATATGGAGTGGACATGCTGTTAGGTAATGACTTGGCCGGTAACGGGGTTGTGCCGAAATTGCCGATGATTGATGATCCATTGAAACAGGAAGAGATTGAAGCTGAGCCTGAAATAGTTTCTAACTTTAGAGTTGAAGGGAATGATGAGATTGAGGAGAGTGATGTGTATCCTAGTTGTGTTGTAACACGTGCAATGGCACAAAAGAATGTAGTTAGGGATGAGGATGTGAATTTGGATGTATTGTTTGATGATATTCATGATGATAGTAAGCATGATGATGATATGAGTAGAGAGGAGAGAACTGAGTTTAAAGTAGAGTGTCAGCCATATTCATTGTAACTAAGGAGGAGTTAGTAAATGCACAGAAGGGTGATCAGAGATTTCAGCCACTGTGGAATGAAGCAAGAAGGGAAGAACTAGTTGATGAGTATGTGGGATATTATGTACATAAGAGTGTGTTAATGAGAAACTGGAGACCAGTTACCACTCAGCATCACAACACTGGATGGTGAAAAGACAAATAGTTATACCTGATGTGTATAAGGGAAAGGTTATGGAATTAGCTCATGAGAACTGTATGTCAGGACACTTAGATATAAGGAAAACATCGAGGAAAATTTTGTCTCATTTCTATTGGCCTAATGCAGTGCTATTCAACCTGGGTGGACGGTCCACCTTAAGGTGGACGAGACTAAGTGAGGGGTGGACAGGTGGGTGGACGAGATCATGCCCACTTGACAGTATAAATAAGTTTTTTCTGTTTTTGAAGTCTTTGATACCTATATGAGAGAATGTTAAAACATTTGGCCATCCTATGCATTTCTGGGTTGCCCTGCTTGATACTCAAGAATACAAGGAATTAGCTTAGCAGGCAACAGCCATGTTTGTGCAGATGCCAACATTATATATGTGTGAGCAAGGTTTCTCAAACTTAGTTTTAATCAAGGCAAAGAAAAGGAATGCCATTCCGAATTTGGATCCTATCATGCGGGTTACACTTGGAAATCATCTGATGCCTCGAAATAAGCTGATAGCAGACAAATTGCAATAGCAGTCACGCCGCTGATTTTTGTTTCCTGAAGGAAAAGGCTTTGTTTTCTGGATTACCAAATATAACGCATATTATGTGCAATTTTACTTTAGTTCATGAAGAAAAATGCATTTGCTCTGGAATTCATAAAAAATGTTAATTTTTTTCTTGTATATGTATAGTTTTAGACCGCGTGCTTTTTTGTTTTTTTTACTTTTGTGCCTATAGCGCCTGTAGGCAGTGGTGATCTAGGGCTCGGATGGTAGTCTCTGGAGGTTCACTTGAGGGGTGTGATGGTTGGTCCTCGCCCGTGGTGGCGCAGGCAGGATTTTTATATTGACGCCTGTGATTAGAGGCTCATGCCGCCCCCCTGTGTCCTCCGATGCACTCGCAATCGAAGGTAGAGTTGATGGGCAGGGCATGTGGGTGTTCTTAGGCCACTCGACGGTGCAGAAAGGTTTTGGTTTTCTTCGAGGATCGAACTCGGGTCACCGAGAACGCCAGTCGGAGACGCTATCCACTCCGCTACCGCCTCCCCAAAGTGTGTTTCTATACAGAAGAATAGGTAAACCTTAAATAGAAAATAAGTGAAACTGCTTTTTCCTACCAATACATTTGTAGAATGATAGTCTATATATGATTATATCATATTTACAATGTCAAGAGCCGTGAGATTCTAGAGATTAAAAAATATTGAGGTGGACAGCTTTTACCAAATCATCACTAGGGGTGGACGACATCACAAATGGTTGAAGAGCACTGGCCTAATGTAAAAAGAGATGTAGTGGCATTTTGTAGAACATGTGCTTTGTGACAGAGAGTGGGTAAGCCGAATCAGATTATTTGTCCTGCCCCTCTCCAACCTATTTATGTTGTGGATGAAACTTTCAGGAAATTTGAAATAGATTGTGTGCGTCCTTTACCTAAATCCAGGAGAGGAAATCAGTACTTACTGTCTATCATGTGTGTTTCAACAAGGTTCCCAGAGGCAATACCTCTGAGGAGTATACATGGAAAGGACATTGTAAAGGAACTAGTGAAATTTTTCTCATGGGTAGGTTTACCAGAAATAATACAGTCTGATCAAGGGAGTAACTTTACATCAAGTATGTTTCAGAAAATAATGAAGGGTTTACATGTAAAACAACAATTTTCGAGCGCGTACCACCCACAGTGACAAGGATGTGTGGAAAGATTTCACCAGACTCTGAAAAATACCCTGAGAATGTTTTGTGAGAAGATAGGAGTGGAATGGGATGAAGCTGTACCATTAGCATTATTTGTATTGAGGGATAGTGTGCTACAAGAGTCAACAGGGTTTAGCCTATTTGAATTAGTGTATGGTCATGATGTGAGGGGACCTTTAAGGATGTTGAAAGATAAATGGCTAGGAAGTAAGGATCCACCAAATGTTGTAACCTATGTCTCTGATTTCAAATATAGATTAATGAGAGCTAGAGAGATTGCATCTCAAAATTTAAAATCAGCTCAAGGTAACATGAAGGAATGGTATGATAGGAAGACTAGGTTGATAACATTTCAACCAGGTGATAAGGTGCTGGTTCTGTTTCCTGTACATGGTCACCCTTTTAAAGCACGGTGCTGTGGGCCTTGGGAGGTAGAGAGAAAATTGAGTGATGTAAATTATCTTGTCAAGACACCAGGGAGACGTAAACAAAACCAGTTATGTCACATGAATATGCTGAAACCATTCCATGAGAGAGGAAAGGAGAATGAAGAGATAGTAAGTTATATTAATGTTATAAATGCTACACATAGGTGGAGGATGACTTGTGTGAAACAAGATTAGATAGGTGTGATACAAATATGTTGGAGAATTCCATTGTGTTGAACATAATACATTTGAAGTTGAAACACCTAACAGAAGAGAAAAAGCAGAGTGTGATTGAACTTATAGAAAATTACAAATCTTTGTTCCCAGATACACCTAGAAGAACCAATGTAATTGTCCATGATATAGAAGTAGGCACTGTTGAGCCAATCAAACAACATCCTTATAAAGTAAATTCCAGGAAAAGAGAGATTATGATGAAAGAGGTAGAATATATGTTGGAACATGATTTGACAGAACCTAGTAATAGCCCATGGAGTAGTCCGTGTGTGCTCGTGCCTAGGACGGGAGGATTGTTTCAAATTTTGCACAGATAATAGGAAAATTAATAATGTAACCAAAACTGATACTTACCCTATTCCTAGAGTGGATGATTGTATTGCAACGTAGGTAATGCCAATTATAGAACAAAACTTGATTTATTGAAAGGGTATTGGCAAGTAGGTTTGACTGAAAAGGCTAAGAGGCCTTTGTAACAATGCATGGATTGTATCAGTATAAGGTTTTACCATATGGAATGAAAATAGTGAGAGTTGTTTTCTAAGACTTATGAATGAAGTAATGAGAGGAGGTAGAAGATGTGCCGTGTACATATATTATTGTCACACTGTTTGTACATATATTATTGTCACATTGTTACAATATATTGTATTGTCCTCTGAGGATTAGGAAGAACATTTGACTTTGTTAAGGGATGTTTTTCAAAGGTTAGATGATGCAAACCTGACTGTTAACCTTAGGAAGAGTGACTTTGTGAAGGCTGATGTGAAATATTTAGGATACCAAGTTGGACAAGGACACTTTAGATGCCATTGTGAAATATATTGTAAACATTCCTTCTCCAACAAATAAGAAAGAGCTTAAGATTTCTATGTATGAGGGGATACTATAGGAGGTTTTGTAAATATTTATCAGTTGTAGCAGTTCCTTTGAGAATTGTTGTCAACGAAAACTAAATTTGAGGGGAATGAGCATGGTGAGGAGGCCTTTCAGGAGATTAAAAAAATGTTGATTAATGCCCCAGTACTGTTAATGCCTGATTACCAGAAACAATTTAAGTTATATGTAGATGCAAGCCATGATGGGGTTGGAGGACTTCTTATACAAGAACACTCAGGGATTGATCACCCAGTGGGTTACTATTCAAATAAATTACTCCCATATCAGACATCTTATAGCACCATCGAAAAGGAAGCATTGTCTTTAATTATGAACTTGAATCACTTTGGTGTGTATGTAAGTGGAATAGGACAATCATTACAAGTGTTTACTGATCATAATCCCCTAGTATTTTTACATAAGATGAAGAACTCAAATCAAAGATTTATGAGATGGTGTCTATTACAAGATTATGATTTGGTGATAAGTCATGTGCGGGGCAGAGATAATATCATTGCTGATACTCTATCACGCACACCTACATGTCGTGAGAACAGCTTGACAATTGGCTCACGTCTTTTTGTGGAAAGGGGGTGTTATCTTCTTCTATAATAATATAAGCGAAAGTGTGTCTGTCTGTGTGTGTGTGTGTGTGTGTGTGGTATAGGTTCCGCCCCCCGTGGCGCAAACACCTCATATGGCACATTTTTGGAATCAGGTTGACCAGGGGAAGGTCATAAGCCCACTTATGAGATGATCCGATCACTTTCTTTTTTTTTTTTTTTTTAGCAGCCTATTAGCGAGAATTGTGAAAACAAAAGTAGGTTGCGAGAATTGAGGAAGCCTTGATGTAGGGTGATGGGTAATGGGTGAGTGAATGGGTGGGGTGATGGGTAATGGGTGTGGGGTGATGGGTGAGTGAATGGGTGGAGGGTGATGGGTTGGGGGTGATGGGTGATGGGTGAGGGAATAGGTGGGGGGTGATGGGTAATCTATAATAATATAAGCAAAAGTGTGTCTGTCTGTCTGTCTGTTGTGTGTGTGTGTGTGTGTGTGTGTGGGGTGTGTGTGTGTGTGTGTGTCTGGTATAGGTTCCGCCCCCCGTGGCGCAATCAACTCATATGGCACATTTTTGGAACCGGGTTGACCAGGGGAAGGTTTTAAGCCCAATTATGAGATGATCCGATCTTTTTTTTTTTTTTTTTTTTTTTTTAGCAGCCTATTAGCGATAATTGTGAAGAAAAAAAGTGGGTTGCGAGAATTGAGGAAACCTTGATGTAGGGTGATGGGTAATGGGTGAGTGAATGGGTGGGGTGATGGGTAATGGGTGTGGGGTGATGGGTGAGTGAATGGGTGGGGGGTGATGGGTTGGGGGTGATGGGTGAGGGAATAGGTGGGGGGTGATGGGTAATGGTAAATATAAGCGAAAGTGTGTCTGTCTGTGTGTGTGTGTGTGTGTGTGTCTGGTATAGGTTCCGCCCCCCGTGGCGCAATCACCTCATATGGCACATTTTTGGAACCGGGTTGACCAGGGGAAGGTTTTAAGCTCAATTATGAGATGATCCGATCACTTTTTTTCTCTTTTTTTTAGCAGCCTATTAGCGATATTTGTGAAAAAAAGTGGGTTGCGAGAATTGAGGAAACCTTGATGTAGGGTGATGGGTAATGGGTGAGTGAATGGGTGGGGTGATGGGTAATGGGTGTGGGGTGATGGGTGAGTGAATGGGTGGGGGGTGATGGGTTGGGGATGATGGGTGATGGGTGAGGGAATAGGTGGGGGGTGATGGGTAATGGGTGAGTGAATGGGTGGGGGGTGATGGGTAATGGGTGAGTGAATGGGTGGGGGGTGATGGGTAATGGGTGAGTGAATGGGTGGGGGTAATACATACATTTTTACATCCGTGATTTCAGGAAAGTTAGAAGGGGCTATCTGGAGAGTCCGTGTTTGGTGGGCCTTCGGCCCACCAAACACAGGTGGTGGGCCAAAGGCCCACCACTAATAGCCCTCCGCAAGAGCTAGCCAAAAAGTCCGCCCGGAGGGCGGCTTTGCGGCTAGTATAGTATATAGTGCAAAATGCCATTTACAGTAGTTTCTGATGGAAGGACTTTTTTCTAAATGTACCAAGTCACATCCCCTGTATTTCAGGGATGACTGAAATGCCCTGCTTTATTTGTGTAATAATAATATATTTGTTAAGTACAACTATATATTTGTTAAATGTACTATATAAGGATAGTACCGTAATAATTATGTTTAATATTATGTTCTATTATATTATGAGTGTTTTGTTTTATACTGTCGTTAGATAGAGTAAATAAATTATGGAACGTGCCTCTGGTGCGACGGATAGAGATGGTGTGATGTTTTTGATGCGGGGGAGGAAGAAGTTAGCTAGACAGAGAGAGGGATGGACAGGTGTTACTTGAGGTGGGATCTTTTTTGTTTTGTAGAGGCTCGGGGTTGAAGGTTTGTGTTGTGTAACGTAAGCTGTGGTGAGTATTGTGAAGCTGTGTGGTTGGAGGTGGGATTGGGGTTTGTGGCTTGTGAAGTGGTGTTGTGTGGATGGGATGAGTTTTGTGGTTGGTGGGAGGCCATGTTGTGAAGTGGAGCGGGGTCTGTTTTAATGTTGTGCACCTAGAGGTAAAGTTTCATGTGGTGTGGTGGAGTTGGATGTTTTCCAGGGGATTAATGTTTGTGTTTGTGCCGAGTTGAATGGTTACCTATTCTTGTAATTCAGTACCTAAGCTAGTAATATAAGTTAAGTTGTGTACCACGTGCTTCTGTGATGTTCACCCTGAGGTCAATGTGTGCTGGTATGTTGGAGTTGAAGTGTCGTGAGGATATTCTACGGTCCTATTTTCGCCAAAAGTAGTGAAAATGTACATTATTTTGTGTTGAATTAACATCGACCCGTTATTTGCAGAATATATGTTTAATGTGGTTGACCTGGGTCGTAACAATCTATAATAATATAATCGAAAGTGTGTGCGTGCGTGTGTGTGTCTGTGTGTGTGTCCGCTATAGGTTCCGCCCCCAGTGGCGCAACCCCATCATATGGCACAGTTTTGGAACCAGATCGACCAGGGGAAGGTTTTAAGGTTTTTATATTTTTTTATTTCTAGTATTAGCGAGAATTGTGCAAAAAAAAAAAAAATTTACGCGAGATATTTTGCATGAAAAAAAAAAGATATCGAAACGAACGCACGACTGACGGACGGTTTCTTTTACTTCAGTCCTATTACTTCAGTCGTATTACTTCAGTCCTATTACTTCAGTCCTATTACTTCACTAGTCTACTTCCTATTACTTCAGAGTTACTTCTGTCCTACTACTTCAGAGTTACTTCTGTCCTATTACTTCAGTCCTATTACTTCACTAGCCTACTTCCTATTACTTCAGAGTTACTTCTGTCCTATTACTTCAGTCCTATTACTTCACAGGCCTACTCCCTATTACTTCAGAGTTACTTCTGTCCTATTACTTCAGTCCTATTACTTCACTAGCCTACTTCCTATTACTTCAGAGTTACTTCAGTCCTATTACTTCAGTTACTTCAGTTCCTGCTGCAATGCAGCAATATTTTGTCAGATTTTGTGATAACCCAAAAATTATTCTGTGAGATTAAACTCATGGTTGTGTGAAATACATTATCATTAAAATACAAATGTTACAATTATTGGGCCGAAGGCCCACCAAAAGTCCTCTGCAGCACCTAGCCAAAAAGTCCGCCCGGAGGGCGGCTTTTCGGCTAGTATATATATATTAGTGATGGATCGAGTGGTCGGTTTTTCACAACCGCGGTTGCGGTTGTGTTTACGGTTGTCGAATTTTCTACAACCGAGGTTGCGGTTGCAGTTATCAGACTTATGACAACCGCGGTTGCGTTTGCGGTTGTGGTTGCGGTTATCATATATTAGGAAACATGCGTAATTATTAACTGGAATATTACGTTAAAGTGCGATTTGCCACACATGGTACATAATATATACTAAATACGATATGCTGAACACAAGTCTTGCAACACACAAATAGCGGTAAATTATATGTACCGTCAATAAGGAAGTATATTCTGAACTTATATAGCTATTATGAAACAATAGGTCAAATTAATTAAAACTATTATGCATAAAGTGTATTACCATAAATGCATTTGATAGGGGATAAATTACTATGGAAGTAAACTCGTTCCCCGGGTTCCTCGGTAAGCCTCACGGTCAGAGTCGCTTTGTTATTGTTTATCACTTGATCATGACGTCACGTGCATACTATCTATACTAAGCTTTCACAACCGCAAACGCAGTTATGGAACAGCGGTTGCGGTTGCGGTTGTGAAGACTTCTAGATATGCGGTTGCGGTTGTGAATTTTTGTGCGGTTGTAGTGCGGTTGCGGTTGCGGTTCTTCGATCCAACACTAATATATATATATATATATATATATATATATATATATATATATATATATATATATATATATATATATATATATATATATATATATATATTATATATATATATATATATATATATATATATATATATATATATATATATATATATATATACATATATATATATATATATATATATATATATATATATATATATATATATATATATATATATATATATATATATATATATATATATATATCCATTAGAGTGCTGATTATATATCGTTATATATTTTCTTTCCATTCATATATAATGTTTTCCATACCTTATACCATATATGAGTTTATTCATCTGCCTGTCTATCTCCATCCTGATATGTCTGTATATTTACCCAATACTCTGTTTAGCTATATTTGATGTCAGGCTGACTGCTCTCGGTAATAAAGCGCCATTCACAAGGGGAAAGATATTTGATACTTGAGCAGTTTGTGACATTTATTGACCGTGTGAAGCAGGTATTCTCAGGAGGGGTCGGTGGTGCTGCTTCACAGCTAATTAGATTTCCAGCCGGGCACACAGGGTCACAAAATGGACACAATGACGGGACAAGGTTAAGGGAGTGAGACGGTATAAGACAAGAGTTGAAGCTAAGCTGCTCCGAAAGAATCAATCAAGCATTGCGGGCATTCGCTGTGGGGCGCGTCGCCACGCCCGCTCTACGACGCCACTCCCGGGGGTCACCACGCGCGAGTTCCCATGCAGGCTCCTTTCCCATACCAAGCAGTTCTCGACAAGAAACATCAACTTGCCCCAGCCACTAGCCTTGTGGGCTCCCCCTTGGCCTCTTCTACGCCAGATTGTCTCTTACAGATACAACCCGATGGGAAGGATTGGTTTCAGGGTAGCGTGCCACATGCCCATATCTCCGAATTTGGCGCTGACGGACTATGCAGATAATAGGCGTCGATTCAGTCTCACGGTGCAATCGCTGATTTGACACTTAATCATCCCAGCGATACCCCATGATTCTGCGAAGACACTTATTACCAAAGGCATCGATTCGCCTGTTCAAGTCGCTATTTAGTGTCCATGTTTCACAACCATAGAATAAGACAGGGATCACAAGCGACTTGAAGATCCGGATATTTGTCCTCCTGCACAGGAACCGACAACGCCAAATACTCCTGCTGAGCGAGTCCATAACACCGTGGGCTATGCCAATCCGCCGTAAGACTTCTTGACGTGACCCGCTGTCATTATGGATTGCGCTACCAAGGTATGTAAGACTTTCCATGATCTCAATGTCCTCGCCGCACGCATGAACAAACGGTACTGTTTCATCTAGTAAGCCTCCAAACACCTGGACCTTGTTCTTAAGCCAGGAGACCTCAAATCCCAAAAGCTTTGCTCCCCCGTGCAGTGCCTCGAGAGCCATCACCAGGACCTCCAGTGACTCAGCAAAGATTACTGCATCATCGGTAAAAACAAGATCAGTGATATTGGTGTTGCCGAGGGATGCTCCACAATCACTTTGATCTACAACTTTACCCAATACCCAGTCCATACATGTGTTGAAAAGTGATGGGGCGAGGACGCACCCTTGCATCACTCCTGTATTAACAGGAAAGAAGCTGGATACACCTCCCCCACCCTTCACAGCACTCTCAGTCCCAGAATACAGACCAGTCATCAAACCAATAGTCCTTGCAGGATTCCCGCGAAGTCGCAGAAGATCCCAGAGTGACTCACGATGCACTGAGTCAAACGCCTTCTTGAGATCAACATAGGCTGCAAGCATCCCCTGTCGAAACTCACGTCGGCGTTCCACCAGGACACGAAGCGCTAGAATACGGTTTGTTGTTAACTTACCAGGCGTGAACCCAGACTGCTGAGGTCTATGATGCTTCAGCAGATGGCTGCGGATCCGCGTCAGCAATAGATGGGCAAGCACTTTGCCTGGTACGCTGAGTATTGTAATACCGCGGTAATTGTTGCAGTCCTGATGGTCCCCTTTCCCTTTCCAGAGAGGGACGACCAGCCCCTTTTTCCAGTCAGGAGGAATGGTACCTGATTGTCACACGGCAGTCAGGACAGCAAGGAACCCGCGGATCATGGCCTCACCCCCAGCTTTGAGGAGTTCCGCACTGATATTACAGACACCAGCTGCCTTTCCACCCCTCAACTTTGGTACAGCCTCTCTGACTTCGTCAGGAGAGGGTGCGGTTTCGTCAATGGGAGGATCGGCATCCACCGCCCGTAACCCAGTGGTGTGAAGCTTTTCAATTGGAGGGTCCACCGTGAGCAACTGCCCAAAGTTCTCTGCCCATTGAGCCATCTGTCCATCCATGTCCGACACGAGGCGCCCATCTCCTGCTGGAATAGCACTCGCCCGGGATGGAGACTTGGAACGCAGCCTCTTCAGGGCTCGGTAGGTGGGTCCGAGGTCATTAGCGTTCCAATGGCCCTCGACATCCTCAGTGAGACTCCTGACATACCTCTCCTTGTCTGTCCCCAGGAAGGTTCTAGACCTGCGTGACAGAGCCCTGTGCTGGTCATGGTTCCCAGCAAGCCTGGCAGCGCGACTCTCCTCGATATTTTCCAGCGTCTCCGTCGAGACAAAACCACGCCTTGACCTCGAGCGCTCCCCAATACAATCCTTGGCAGCCTGTAGAGTTTCACGTTTGAAGGTATCCCACAGTTATACAGGATCCCCGAGGGCACCGAGCACATCAAACTGATTTAAGACTGCCTCTGCGTACTCATGGGCACGTGTCAAGTCCTTCAGCCTATCAAGATGAAACATACATAGTATGGTTACCTCATGAGATTCAGCAAAGGAATGTATCACTAAAAATATCTATTTGAAGCCGAGGGATGTAGGGAGGAAGGGATTTCTTGTGAAGTTGTGACCAACAGTTTGAGCCTCGATGGTTTAGACTTTAAATGGATGATGAACGGCTCTTGCTACTTATACTCGTACTGGTAACTTTAAGGAGTGGAAGGTAATGCCGTGAACGCTCGCTCGTCTTGAAGATTGGCGTTTGTGTGTGTGTGTGTCTGTGTGTGCGCGCGCGCGAGTGTGTGTTTGTGTGTGTGTGTGTGTGTGTGTGTGTGTGTGTGTGTGTGTGTGTGTGTGTGTGTGTGTGTGTGTGTGTGTGTGTGTGTGTGTGTGCGCGAGTGTGTGTGTGCGTATATATATATATATATATATATATATATATATATATATATATAATATATATATATATATATATATATATATATATATATATATATATATATATATATATATATATATATATATATATGTCTGTGAGTGTGTGTGTGTGTGTACTATTCACCTATGATCTTGTTCACGCGAGTTGGACTCGCGATCGCCAGTTTCACCCTTCCGCAGTCAGGTTGGAGCTCATTATTACCGATCTTTGTGCAATACTGGGACCTCACACATTACACCCCCTCATCCCCTTGCTCAAGGGGGACAGTAACCAGCCGAAATTGTCAGTGAAAAATTCACGGGAACAGTGAGGACTTGAACCGGCTAACCACATAATGGCAGGCCAACGCTTTATCCACTTGAACATCGTGGCGTTGTGCGTATGTGTGTCTGTGTGTTTCACTCATGATCTTGCCCACGCGAGCTGGATTCGCTATCTCCACTTTTAACCCTCCCGGAAAGAGCTAGTAACTCGTAGTGACCGATCTTTGGGTAATGCTGGGCCGTCGTATACCACACACACCCCATCCCCTTGTTCAAGGGGGACGTAACTTATCCGACTTTCTAGGGAAAGATCTTGAACCGTAACGGAGAGTTGAACTTAGCGTCGTCAAGTGACACTCAGGACTTAATCACTATACAACACGACCACACGGATAGTGTGTGTGTGTGTGTGTGTGTGTGTGTGTGTGTGTGTGTGTGTGTGTGTGTGCGTGTGTGTGTGTATGTATGTGTGTGTGTGTGTGTGTGTGTGTGTGTGTGTGTGTGTGTGTGTGTGTGTGTGTGTGTGTGTGTGTGTGTGTTACTTATATGTTTTATTCTGTCCACTGTTCGTAACAAATTAAGTTTACCCTCACACTTCTCTTCCTTCCCCTTCATCGTATTCTTCCGTTCCTACCCTACTCCTTCCCTCACGTCAGTGCATTGTTAGAAAGGCATAGAGGTAGCCAAGATATGGTCTGCAGACGTATCCAGCCTAATGTGTGTGCTGGGACTTGGGAGAGGGGGCAACCAGCATTGACTCTACGTCTATGAGAGCAGAATCGTCCTCCTCTTCCACACTACCTTCTTTCGTCTGTCTATAGTAGCGTGTGTTGCAGCCTGTGTATGCGGTGCTTGGCTGATTACTAACAAGGGCTTGACTAACTAGGGCTAAATAACACAATATAGGTTATGAGCATTATCAGGGCTCCAGGTAAAAGGTGATAGTTCTTGTGTGAAATTTAAGAATCCATACGAATAGTAGTAGTAGTAATAAAAGTATATTATTGGTTGGGAGGCAATATTTAGAATTTCAAGAAAGTTATAAATTAATCTTCTATAGTATGTAATGGGTGGCTGGGTTGTCACGGATGAGTGTTTAGAAATCTCTCAAGGGTCCACTTATCTGGTTTTTTTTGCCGTTGTGTTTCATCTCATTCCTCCTCCTCCTCATTTTCACCTCCCTTATTAATAATTAGATTATTATAACACTGACATACGTGCATGATGAATGGACAGTCACTTCTAGTGCTCCCCTTCGTGTCTTTCATTAATATAGGACTGAATTTATTTATACCTTTTCGCCAGCATTTTGTGCAATTCCTCAGCTAGGACCGGGCTGGGGTTGGATGCTTGCACTATTTTTATGTTTGTTTTCTTACATTTTCCGTCCATGTTCTGATTCACCGTCAAACATATATATTTTAAGTTTTTTTCTTTTAATATGGTGATGGGGAAGGGGGGTAAGGTAATTTAATAAAACGAACACACCTCTTCATGGGTTTATTATTGACCTTCCTCTAAATATGCAGGCCCAAGGAGGGAAAACATGGGATGTACAGTATATGTGTATCAGTATTACCAATATGTTCCTGTTAGGCGAGCAGCAGCAACCACCGGCCAAAAATACTTACAGTATCTCCTCACGGGAATACACAGAGAGTCTTTAGCAATATAATGAATAGGTAAATATAATTGTCACGAAAAACGAAGGACGAGAAGAACAAAGAACGAAGATGGAGATGAAGTAAGAGGAAGAGGAGAAAACAGTTGAAGCTTACAATTTATGAACTCTTGAATCAAAGTCCTCCACGATCTCATTGGTCCAGGGTGACATAGTCCGCCAATAAATTAGTAATATAGAGCTGACAATGCCATGCTGCCGTGGACTTAAGATTATATGGTGTAGAATTCCATCACAGAGATAAAGAGAGGGAGGGGAACGGAGGCGAAGGAAGTTGGACAGGAACGAAGGAATAATAGACAAGAAGTAAGAAACAAAGCATTCAAATAAAAAAGCATCCTGCAATAAAAAGGGGATTCTGTCTACATTCTTTTTTTTCCTCATCTATATAAACTGAAACTTTGTGAGAATGGCCCAAGTTGGAACAACACCATTAAATTGACCACTGTTTTACCTCAACCTTCCCCTTCACCCCTTCATAACACACAATTATAGAAGTGAAGCAAGAGGTGGGGTGTATGAACATTTTAATTAATTATGTCTTTTTTGCTTGCCAATATATTGCTATTCTTGGTTTTATAAATATCCGAGGGCTCTATGTAGATGGGCGAGGTGAGTGTCTAGGGTGTTGCAGGCAGGACAAGCGGGGTGGCCTCCGTGGGTCATGTCGGGCGTCGGAAAAGGTATTAGATAGGGTCAAGATGGATGCTGTGACGCTGCTGCTCACCTCCACCACAGATCACGTCTTACCACCTGTGGAGAAAGATATTATCATTATTATTTTGATCATTATTATTGTATAATAGTACGATAATTATTATTATTATTATTATCATTATGATGATGATCATTATTATAACTATATTAATGTTATTATCACCATTATCGTTTACAATAATATTTAAAAAAAAAAAATTATGATCAATATTATCATCATTATTATTATCATTAGCATTTTTGTTGTCATTAATGAATTGTTATCATTGACAATACACATATTTTTGGCCCATTTAGCTATTCTACATATTCTATATGGCTATTCTATTTCAATATTTTATTAGCCAATTGGACCTTACGCTTGGTTTATTCGATGACTGGTGAAGGAGGTTGATGAATGCATGAAAGGGAATGACGTGTGGCATTTGAAGCTGATAGATTGAGGTAATAGGGTGTTGAGTGCTACTGTGACTTCGTGGCGGTGATAGGTTATAAAGTGTTGTGATAGGAATGATAATGTGATGATGGCTGTTATTGTGTCTGTTGCCTTGCCTATGGCGATGTGGCGTTATGTGTGTGTGTATGTGTGTGTGTGTGTGTGTGTGTGTGTGTGTGTGTGTGTGTGTGTGTGTGTGTGTGTGTGTGTGTGTGTGTGTATGTGTGTGTGTGTGTCTGTGTTCGTGCGTGCATGCGTGCGTGCGTCAGTACGTGCGTGCTCGCATGTATGTGGACCCTTGTCGTGAAGGACCAAACATGGTTAACGTCACATCACGAAAGTTGTCTCAGTAACACAAGAGAACAGCTGCGGCCTGCCATCTAAAGCTCTAAAGACAACTCTTCTTACTACTCACACTACATTACATTCACGTTACACATATAAGAGTACACTCTCTTCAATCAAAAGTATTCAAAATGGGTTTTAACATAATAGCTTCGGAGTCCCTATCTTTGATAAGGTACAGGTAAAGATGGGGGCATCCGGTATCCTCCCCGTGGCATCGGAGTCTATGCTCATCTCCGTCGCATTAGCCTTTGAGCCTGTGGTGAGTGACAACTCGTTAACCCGGGACACAGAACTAGTGTAACATCTGGGTTACCTTCCCTAGGTTTTCCCAGGTACCCATTTATCAACCCCTAAAGGGAGGATGAACAGCTGGTGGGCTGGCCGCCAACTTGTCCTGGCCCGGATTCGAACCAGGGTCCGCAGATTCGTAGACAAACGATTCGCGACAAATCCTATCTGGGGAGGAAACCATAAATGTCTTTAGGTCAGACTACCCTCTTGGTGACGACCTTAGGTGTTTTGATACTTCATATAAATCTCTCTACATAAACCTCTGCTACATTCGATATATGATGCTACATGCGTCTTAGATCTGATGTACAATCTGTGCAGCATCACATATCATTTTCTAATCATTATCTTCTTCTCTTCACCGAAACTCAGGTGACTGTGAATAATGACAGCAGTTCATTTTTCTATTCCTTCTTACTTTCTTTATTCTCATTTTCCAAACCAAAGCTAGCTGTTTCGTATATATACGAAACGACATCACGTGCTCTATTGGCAACGGTTTTGAATTATAAAATCACCATCTGGCTTTGACTTCAATGTCACTCTCTTATTAAATTCATCTTTGTTGTATATGTATCACCTAACTCCTCATATTATATAAGGCTCTTCGATTATTCAGCTTCCACGATGGAACACATAACTCATTTTCTTTTTGCAGAAATCTTCCTTCTTGGGGATTTCTATGTTCACCAGCAGCTTTGGCTATCATTCTCCTTCACTGACATGCCTGGTGAACAGGCCTTCAACTTTGCTATTCATCATGACCGATAACAGATGGAACATCACCCTACCGTTATTTCTGACCACCTTCGAGATACCTCCAATATTATTGACCTTATTCTTAAGTTTTTATTATTTAGCTTATTCTATAAAATACACCAAAATTAACCAAACACCGGAAATAACACCTTAAATAACAATAATACATTAACACTATATTAAAAAACAGAGACTAACCAAAATTTTACCAGTTGGGCTCCTCCCATCACAATCTTATTTCCGTAACCTGTACTATCGTTCCTCTACCGCCTCGGAACCCACCAAAGCAAAGATGCTTCTGCCATTACACATCAGCTAAGTAGGAAAACTAAGGCAGTACTATTATGGTTCTCCACGTAAGGATTATTCCTTCCGTGTCAGAGACTCATCTCTTTGTGCGGAGCGTATAACTGAGGTCATTGTATCGAGCATAGAAGTATATATTCCACATCTCAATTCTAAGGCCAGTAAACTTTGGTTTAGCTTGTACTCGTGCCGTCCAAGATAGAGTGGCAGCTCAAACGCGACGGTACCGTAACCATCCATCTCAAGAAACTCATGACCTTTATGTTTATGCCCGTAATCATTCCACATAAATGTTTCTACTTGTTAAAAACTCGTTCATCTACATAAAATGTCCAAATATTTCTAGTTTCAACTATATTTGTGACTTATGTTACATACCCAAACAAAACATCTCTAACAATTTTTCTTCATTATTTCCTTCTTTGCTTTACCCAGATGGCTCCACAGCTGTCTCATCTATTTATGAGGTTTAAATTTTCGCTCAAAGCTTTGTTCATAATTCTACTTTGAAGTATGAAAGGCTTGTTCCTCCTCCTCCATCCTCTGACTATTAATAAATTACTCAGATTTTTTGCAATGTTTTTTATATGCCTGATCTGGCCTTGATCCTCGGAAGGTTTACGGTCCTGGCGGTGTCCATCTTATGGTATTCTTTAAAATATGCTTGCACCCTGCCTGGTCAAATATTTCCGTCTCTTTCTATCTGTCTCTACCTTTCCTTCTTGCTGAAGGTTTGCTCACATTCAACCTAATCATTAGAAAGGTGACCGTTTTGTTCCTTCAAACCAGTCATATACCATTGACTTCCTGTATTTATAAAGCTTATGTGTTTATCCATAATAAGAAGATTATGAAGCATCTGTGTGCTCACAATCTTCTTCTATTTGATCGTCAATACTATAACTTCCGTAAAGGGCGATGTAATGTTGATATTCTAGTTTTACTAATTGAATCTTCGTCATCTTTTCGGTGAAATTTTCTTTGTTACCCTTGATATATCCATTTTTTTATAGAGTCAGGCACCATATATTTCCAGCCTATCAGCCTAGCTCTTTCAGTTTTTATTTATTCCCTCTGCACCTTCATTTCAAGTTAAATTTTTAACCGTTTTCTTGCAGCTATTGTAGACAGTCAATGTTTTTCTTCTAAGTCTATAAATAGTAGTGTTCCTCAGGGTCCTGTCCTTCACCGACTCTATATTTATTATTCATTAATTATCTAAGTCTAGCCCAATACCCTATCAACTACTCTGCTGATGACTCTACGTTGTATTTTTCTATGTTGTTCACTAAAATTAATGTTCAACTCAGCATAAATTAACTGATTCCTGGAGGTATGCCACAGAGTGCTTAGCTTCCGATCATTCTTTTGAATGGGGCAGAGTAAACTTTTGTTTTCAATGTCTCAATAGCCCAATTTTTTCACCTATCAACTTTCTAGGCAATTATTCATTCCTCTTCAAAAACACTGAACTGTATCCCTCTTCTTCAGTGAACATTTTTGTGCTATCCCTTAATAGAAGACTCTTCAACATGCTATTCGCCTTGCTTTATTTATTATCATGCGCCTCCGTGGTGTAGTGGCTAACGTCCCTAGCTACGAATTATTGGGCCCGTGTTTGAATCCCGGTTAGGAATTTTGCTGTGTAGTTGTCGTGTTGGCGTGCAGCCCACCCAGCTGTCCATCCTTCCTTTCGGGGTTTGTCGATAAATGGGCGCCTGGGGAAACCTGGGGAAGGTAACGTGTTAAACCGGATGTCACACTAGCCCTATGTCCCAGGGTAACGGGTTGTCACCTACCACAGGTTCAAGGGCTAATGCGACAGAGATGAGCACCGAGGCCACTCGCAGCTTAGTGTATGCCGCCCATCTTTACCTTACCTTACTAGGAACCCTAACATGAAATTTAAATTGTTATCTCTTGCTAAATCAGCTTAACAAAAGTTAGGCGTCATGTGGCGTCTGGCTGTCTTCGATTTTTCAATTTCCGTTCAATCTCAAACTACAGTGCTGCTTCTCTTGTAATCTAGTACCGTTATTTTCATGTTCCCTGCTCTTCTGAGCCTGCTTACTACATGCCTTCCCCCTCCCCTCCTGTAGCCTCTCTCCACAATAATTTATACTTATTATCGTCCCTATTATGGATATCTTACTAATGCAAGAGTTTACCATTATTTTAACTCTTACCACTATTTCACTGATAAACTATGGATAGATTCTCTGTGTCTATTCTTTCTTGTTACGTAAAAAAAAGGAGTATCGAGGCAAATCAGAATTTAAATTAACCAACCCCTTTTTGAAAAGTCTCATACTGTCTCTTATGATCTAAAACAAAACAACAAAAAACCGTAGAGTGCAAGACATATCATCATCAATGTTATTATCCTTATTAGCATATTTACCACCGTTACCTTCACTCCATGTTATCTTCACTCTTGTTATTTCAGTGTTACAGTACTGTTATTCGATTACTGAAATAAATTAATCACCAACAAATACATATGAAAATAAGGGATATGCAACATGCCAGTCTGCCTACAAAAGGCAGTTTCAGCTCACCCACTATCAATTCGGATCCGTTCATGAATTTCTCCAACCATCTCTTAAAGCTCTTTATCGTAGTCATGTTCGCTCTCTGATTGCTAAGTATATTTAACTCATCCACAAGCCCTAGTTACACATTGATACCTACCTATTTCTTTAGTACATAAATCTGAATTTTTCTAACTTGCTGCGACACCTTCATTCATGGGCTTCGTCAACAGGAACAGGCTTCGACAAAAGTGAGCCAAACGTTAAGTGGTGCCGCGAGAGGTAATAAGATTTACACCGGGTTGGATGGGATTTATCACACGAGAGAGAAGGAAAAATAATGTATTTGTTCTATCAAACGGAAACTGAATCCTTCAGAGAGAGAGAGAGAGAGAGAGAGAGAGGAGAGAGAGAGAGAGAGAGAGAGAGAGAGGAGAGAGAGAGAGGAGAGAGAGAGAGAGAGAGAGAGAAGGAGAGAGAGAGAGAGAGAGAGAGAGAGAGAGAGAGAGAGAGAGAGAGAGAGAGAGAGAGAGAGGAGAGAGAGAGAGAGAGAGAGAGAGAGAGAGAGAGAGAGAGAGAGAGAGAGAGAGAGGAGAGAGAGAGAGAGAGAGAGAGAGAGAGACGAGAGAGAGAGAGAGAGAGAGAGAGAGAGAGAGAGAGAGAGAGAGAGAGAGAGAGAGGAGAGAGAGAGAGAGAGAGAGAGAGAGAGAGAGAGGAGAGAGAGGAGAGAGAGAGAGAGGGAGAGAGAGAGAGAGAGATAATATATATATTTATATATATATATATATATATATAATATATATATATATATATATATATATATATATATATATATATATATATATATATATATATATATATATAAATATATATATATATTGCATAGTTTTTTTTGTTTTTTTTTGTTTATGTACAACTGCGTTACATTCAACCTGTGTGGCTGTCTACCCCCCATTAAATCCATCCCTTTCATATTTCTGATACCTTCTCCTTTACACTCACACTCGCCCTCTTTACTTTCCTTTACTACTTCCACGTTTGAAGTTTTATGCCTCCTCTTCATAGCAGTCATACCTTCCAAACCTAATGTAACATCCTCACAAATTCACTTCGTATTTCTTCTCCCTCTTCATTTATTTCCCCTTATTTCCCCTTTCCTCCCCATCCTTAACATTAACCAACCGTCCATCCCTACCATATCCTTGGCTCACTTACTTAGGTGGTTCATTTCTTCTCGGATCCAGGGAACCAGAGGGAGCACGCCTCAAGAGCCACTTGGCACACGGACGCCAGGGCCTGGGACTTGCCGGGTTCGTACACTGAAAACAAAGGCCACAGTGTTAGCTGGTGTGTAGGCAGAGCTGGGCAGTATTTAAATACAATTGTATTTAAATACATATTTAAATACATTTGTGTATTTAGAAATGTATTTATAAATACATTGGTTGTCATGTATTTAAATACCGTATTTAAATACTTTTATGAGTATTTAAATACATTGTATTGAAATACGTTATATACAAAAAATTTAAATACTTTTTTATCAGTTAATTTGGCCATAAACCCGCCCAACTATATGGCAACCCTGATGTTACATTGAACCAGGGTTTCCACTTTCAAGGAAATGTCCTGATTTCAAGGAAATTTAGGCCTGAGAAGGAAATTTCTAAGGAAACCCAAAATCTAAGGAAATCATTGCGAATCATTGCAAAATCTAAGGATACATTGCGTATGGTGTATCTATTACCAGGGTTTTTTCTATGAATGTTGGTAGAAAAAACCCTGGTAATAGATACATCATACGCAATGTATCGCTGAAAAGATCAGAAGGTGAAAAAGATCTTGGAGTGAGGGTGAGCCCAGACCTCCGACCTAAGAAACAATGTATTGAAGCTAGAAATAGAGCTAATAGAATGTTAGGATTCATTACCAGAAGTGTTAAAAGTAGAAGTGCAGAAGTTATTCTAAAGCTTTATCTGGCTCTAGTCAGACCTCACCTAGACTATGCAGTTCAGTTTTGGTCTCCATATTACAGGATGGATATAGCCTTGTTAGAATCGGTGCAGAGAAGGATAACCCAAATGATTCAAGGGATGCGTAGCTTTAGTTATGAGGGGAGATTGGAGCTATTAAAGTTACACTCACTCGAGAGACGCAGAGTAATGGGCGATCTGATAGAAGTTTTGAAGTGGATAAAGGGATTTAATAAAGGAGAGGTAGGAAAAGTTATTACGGCTTTTAACCAGGGTAGAACAAGAAGTAACGGATTAAGCTGGAAAAGCGTAGATTTAAAAAAGAAATAGGGAAAAACTGGTTCATAATTTGGGTGGTGAATGACTGGAATGGACTCAGTAGACAGGTAGTTAGTGCGTAGTCATTAGAGAGCTTTAAAGAGGGGCTGGATAGGTTTATGGATGGGGATG
>JACEEZ010013552.1:405000-427500 GCA_016584305.1 Chionoecetes opilio | reverse complement strand
CCCAGCTTTGAGGAGCTCCGCACTGATTATACAAACACCGGCTGCCTTTCCACCCCTCAACTTTGCTAGAGCTTCTCTGACTTCGTCAAGAGAGGGTGCGATTTCGTCAATGGGAGGATGGGCATCCACTGCCCGTAATCCAGTCGTATGAAGCTGCCTAATTGGAGGGTCCACCGTGAACAACTACCCAAGCTACTCAGCCCAACGAGCCATCTGCCCATCCATGTTAAATGGTTATAATTAGTTATACAAAATAGTTATCGAGTTCCATTAATTAAAAATAGTTCCAAAATTTGCTGAATTTTCAAAAAAATCGCTATAACAAAAAAAAAACATGTTAAAGCACTCAAATTTGTGGTATGATGGTGTGGATGGTCTTAAAAGCTGGTTCTGGATGGATGGTCTTAAAAATAATATAGAAACCTGCAAGACTCGGTCTTCTCTAGATTTGATATCAACCCCTGTCATCTATACTGTCATTTTAACCTGTCCCTATTGTAGCGTGAGCAAGGCGACGCGCCCCCCGGCGTATGCCCCCAATAATTGATTGGTTGATAGCTATTTAAGCTATTTCTTTCAAAATGTGCACACAAATACTCTGATGGAAATAAAATAACATGGCCAGATTCTGATATTGATTATCTGGGATGTATAAAGTTAAAATTAATTTACCTATTTAATTTTTTTGGAAAGCATTTTTGGTATTGAAAATTTTGAATTATATAAATCTTTAAACTAATTTAATAAACAATAAATAATTTAATAAATTAAATGTATAAACATGAAATCAAAAGAATGTTTTTAAAGAAGTTAAAAGTTGTTTTGAATGAGTTGAGGACTGTTTTGAGAAAATGACAGTTGAATGTTTGAATGCCCATGCCTCACATATATATTGTCTAATCATACAAACTTTTATATATTTTTTGATCGATTAGTGTGTTTAGCATTTCGTCTCAAAAGTCTCAGAGCAGTGAGTACAAAGGTGTGACGTGACCCACCGTCATTCTGGACTGCGCTACCAAGGTATGTAAAACTTTACAAGCTCTCAATGTCCTCGCCGCACGCATGAACAGACTGTATTGTTTCATCTAGTAAGCCTCCAAACACCTGGACCTTGGTCTTGAGCCAGGATGCTTTGTCTCCTCGTACAGCGCCTCGAGAGTCATCACCTGGACCTCCAGCGACTCCGCAAAGATTACTGTATCATCGGCAAAAAAAATCAGTGATCCTGGTATCGCCGAGGGATGCTCCACAATCACTTTGATATACAACTTTAACCAATACCCAGTCCATACAAGTGTTGAAAAGGAATGGAGCAAAGACGCACATTTGCATTACTCCTGTATTCTCATGGAAAAAGCTAGATACACTTCCCCCACACTTCACAGCACTCTCAGCACACTAGATATTGGTCATGATTAATTCAATTTGCAATTCATGTTCAGCCAGAATGCTATTCAGCACTACTATCCGCTCTTGAAAACTAAGTTTACCATGGATTATATTGTCGTGCATGTGTCCTTCAAGTCATCAGAGATTCTTAAGGCGTATCGGGTGGAACAGTTTCCTTTTTCTGTTAATCATACAATTATGACACTAGTTACCATATAGCTTTAGTGGCTGACGATCTGTCTATATATGCATATTGCCGACTAGAGGATACCAAAAATGAAGATACTGAGAAAAAAGATACCAAAAAAGATACTACCTAAGTCAATGTGTCTCCTATTTACACCCCTGTAGTTGTGCAACTTCATTATTTCGTTTCCTTCAACATTCAGGTGGCATATGTGGAGTCAACCTTATTAAAGGATGTCCAACTGACGTACTTACCTCCTGCCCGTACAAACACATGAATCCTAAATTAATAATATCATCAAGCGTTTTATGGGTATCACTATTTCTTCATATTGAGTAATCATCATGTGATGTCGTCGTTTGCCTTAACGGAACTTCCTATCAACGGGTTTTTGGTCACTATGCAATCGTTAATTCTTGTTATGTGCGTTCCAGCAACTTGACTACTTTCCCCTCACGCTTCCATGAAGCTTTTACAGGAAATGTCTCCACGCGATTGTTCCCGCTCACATATCTTCAGAATTTAACGTTCTTTAGAATATCTTTCTTGTTCTAATCCCCTCTCTGAACTCAAGTTATCTAACCAGTCGCAGTTTGTAGCGGCTCTAGAGGACTGATTGCCTGAATACCTAAACCCCTTTTTTATCCAAGTGTACTAACCTCTAATCTCATAGTTATCCTCATTTTAATACCTCGCTGTTGATGTGTCTAGCGAGCTATCACGTTGTACAATCAATCATTCACGGTACTCGTGGCAAGGCTCAATCTTCACAGGTCTAACAGGTATTACACATTTATGTAACATGGCTAGGTACACTTTATTATGTATGCATGCCATGCGTGGCATTCCGCATGGGCATGCCACGCCCGTGACTAGCGTTGTTAAAGGATAGCGTGCAAATGAGCCCTGCCAAAGTCCTGTGAGGCAACACTGGCGTGACATACGACCCGTTCTTGTTCAGGAAGAAGCAGGTGAGGCAAGAGATACGTGCTGTTCATCGTGACGGAGGAGGCGGTCAGTCCTGGCAGGGTCCAGTCCAGTTGTAACCAGTTTCAACTTTCAAAGCGGCAGACCTTCGTCGCGCTTGAGCCTGAACTTGAGTTGACGGGAAATGTTTATGAAGTATTTTCTATCGTCCACGTAATAATCCTGGTATAAGTGATTGCTTGATTAATACCAGCAAAATAGATGTAAACTGGATTATGCAAACGTTTTTATAATGTAATAATTTCAACATGATAAAAAGTATTGAAAAAGATGGATAATTTGTGATCTGCAAAAAAAAAAAAATTAGCAAATGATATAATATCCGCTACAGTTATCTCGCCACATGACATATTGGTCGTAGCACACCATAAAAGATGTAATACGACTATATATTGTAGTACTGATACTCATGTGATCCTTATCACTGTTATCAGAAATGAATGAGTTCAATAATAAATGTATGTTCAAGCAACTTTTGGCAACATTTAGGTTGCCAAGTACCACTACCCGAGATAACACGTAATGTTTTCAAAATTTCAATATCTCGAAATTGATACATTTCTATTACCTTTTTTGTCGCATTATATGTTAAGTGTAACAATGTGGTGATTTGATAAAGAGTTACATTGCATGTCATAACCTAAACTCATAAGCCTACCAAGCACATTTATGACTAAGTCTAAATGAAGGGTATAAATATGCGTTAAAATACCCCTCCTCTTGACTGAGAGGGGTATTGGTGAAGCTACGGGTATTTTAACTCGAAATTATACCTTATTCCCCAATTATACCCTTGCTATGCCTTTTTTTACAGTGTGGTATAAGTAAGTAATAATATATTACTGTTTCCGGCTCCATCCAGTTAATTATTGCTGGGTCAGTTTGTGTTGATGAGTCAGTTAGTTTAATTCCATCTCTTATAAATAGATGGTAACGTGAAAGATATTTATATAGAGTAACTATATAAGTAGTTTATTCAATAATAAAAACATTACTTGGTCATTACCATATATATTTAATAAGGGGCAGATGCATGCATTAAAACACTGGTAACTGACACCTTCAGGGACAGTGCCGGGGACGGCGAGAGTTCACCGAATCAGCGCATCAGTGACAGACAGAGTGTCAGGGTTATGAAGGGTGGAGGTTCGGTGAATGGGATTCCTGCCATTCCGTCACAAAGTGTGTATACGTGCAGATTTGCACAGTACACTACCTCAGTTACCCTGGCGTATCAATTCCATCCTCACGAAACAACACATTACATTTCCAGCTTAAGTAGTGAGTAATACATGTGTTCCAGGACATTTAACCATCCCTGGCTGCCAAGTGTGAGTGTATGAATAGTTTTTCACGAAAAGGTAATTATCAGAATACGATAAGACTTACACTAAAGCATCAGGGTACGCCTCCGCCTCTTCATATTTATCTATATCTCTTACACACCTACACAGTTACACAAAAGCACACACACACACACACACACACACACACACACACACACACACACACACACACACACACACACACACACACACACACACACACACACACACACACACACACACACACACACACACACACACACACACACACACACACACACACACACACACACACACACACACAACACACACTCACACACACACACACACACACACATACACCCACACCAACTCACACACACACACACGCACACACACACACATACACACACACACACACACACGCACACACACACACACACACACACACACACACACACACACACACACACACACACACACACACACACACACACACACACGCAATTCATCAAGTATCCTTTACTAGTGTCGATGAGCCCATTTGTCGCCAACTTTCAAAACCCCGCCAATGGTTTGTACAATTTCAGCTAATCAGCCGGTAACTTGCCATCCTCTCCAACGTATCAAGAGGTCGCATTGTCGCAAGGCATCCAATCAGGGCATGATATGGAAGTCTCATCAGCAAGACGACGGTAAAGGAAGTGAAGGAGGAGGGATGGTGGAGAGAAAAGAGGGTACCAATAGCGAGAATCTGTATAAAAAAATCTTCCATAACAATTTTCAATTTTGGCATCAGAAAGTGATCTTTATATATATATATATATATATATATATATATATATATATTTATTATTATAATTTTTTATCTAATATACAATAGGAGTAGCCGTGTGTCTGTCTGTCTGTCTGTATGTCTGTCTGTCTGTCTGTCTGTCTGTTTTGGGTAGCCGAAACTTTAAATACAATTTTTCTTCTTCATCTTTCCCTCCTATGCTTCACCCAGATGGCTCCACAGCGGTCTCATCTACTTCTAAAGCTGAACTCTTTGTTCAAACCTTTGCTAAAAATTCCACTCTGGTGGATGAAGGGCTTATTACTCCTTCTCCTCCACCCTCTGGCTATATTATGCCTGTCATTAAGATCATTCCTAATAATGTTTTTTTTGCCCTTTCTGGCCTAGATCTTCGGAAGACATATGGTCCTGACGGAGTCCCTCCTATTGTTCTCAAAAACTGTGTTTCTGTGCTTGCACCTTGCCTGGTCAAACATTTCCGTCTTTGTCTGTCTACTTCCACCTTTCCTTCTTGCTGG
The DNA here is from genome assembly GCA_016584305.1 of Chionoecetes opilio. Classification (NCBI taxonomy): domain Eukaryota; kingdom Metazoa; phylum Arthropoda; class Malacostraca; order Decapoda; family Majidae; genus Chionoecetes; species Chionoecetes opilio. Next base: position 422,316 of record JACEEZ010013552.1, on the reverse strand, counting down.
AAGTTTGCTCACATCCAACCTGTTCCTAAAAGGGTGACCGTTCTAATCCTTTAAACTACCGTCCTATAGCTTTGACTTCCTGCCTTTCTAAAGTTTTTGAATCTATACTTAATTAAAAGATTCTTAAGCATCTATCTGTTCACAATCTTTTATCTGATCGTCGGTACGGTTTCCGTAAAGGGCGATCTACTGGCGATCTTCTAGCTTTCCTAACTGAATCTTGGTCATCCTCCTTTAGGGGTGTCGGTGAAACTTTTGCTGTTGCCCTTGACATATCAAAAGCTTTTGATAGAGTCTGGCGCAAATCTTAAATTTCCAAACTACCCTCATTCTGTTTCTATCCTTCTCTCTGTACCTTCATCTTAAGTTTCCTTTCAAACCGTTCTATTGCAGCTACTGTAGACGGACATTGTACTTCTCCTAAATCTATCACTAGTGGTGTTCCCCAGGGTTCTGTCCTACCCACTCTCTATCTATTATTCATTAATGATCTTCTAAGTCTAACCCAAAGCCCTATCCACTCCTACGCTGATGATTCTACACTGCATTTTTCAACGTCGTTTATTAAACGTCCAACTCAACAGGAACTAAGTGATTCACGGAGAGATGCCACCGAGCGCCTAACTTCTGATCTTTCTATAATTTCTGATTGGGGCAAAGCAAACCTTGTTTTGTTAAATGCCTCAAAAACCCAGTTTCTTCACCTATCTACTCAGCAAAACCAACCAGATAACTATCCCCTCTTCTTCAATGACACTCAACTGTCGCCTTCTTCTACAATGAACATTCTAGGACTATCCTTTACTAAAAATCTGAACTGGAAATCTCACATCTCATCTCTTGCTAAAACAGCTTCTAAGAAGTTAGGTGTCCTGTTGCGTCGTCGTCCTTTTTTTCTCCCTCCCAATTGCTTGCTCTCTACAGGGGCATTATCCGCTCATGTATGGAGTAAGTCTCACATGTTTGGGGAGGATCCACTCATACAGCTCTCCTAAACAGGGTCGAGTCAAAAGCTTTTCGTCTCATCAACTCCTCTCCTTTGACTGACTGTATTCAATCTTTAAATCACTGCCGCAATGCTGCTTCTCTTGCTCCCTTCTACCGTTATTTTGTTAAGGCATTACAGGCATTATAGGGGTGGCAACGTATGTATGTATGTGGAGTGTGGCACACCAGTGACACACCAGAGTGGCACGTGGAGGCCCGACCTCTTGAATGCTGTCAAATCAGCATTATGAAGGGGCCGGGCCGTCCAGCAAGCCTATATAGAGATGTCACGTAGCTTATTATGCATCTCTTAAATATAAATGGTAACATGGTAGATATTTATAGAGAGTAGTTATACTATATGCTTATTCTATGGTAGAAACATTACTTGCTTATGACTATATGTTTAATAGTGGAGCAGAGGTATATGTCTCATGGATAAACTGAGTACTTGAGACCTGGGCGAGAGAGGCAGCAGGGGTTCACCGCTGGCCTCGACGACAGCCAGGCAGAGGGCGATTGCCAGTGCTAGGGAAAGACTTTGTTTAACAAGGACTCCTGTATATTCGTCGAAGTGTATACCTATATTGTTGTAAATTAACACGATAATACTACCTCAATTACCCTGGCGTCTCTCTACATCCTCACGACACCACTAATATTCCCCACGAAACAGATTGATTGGAACGAGTGTACTGGACCATTACTCACCCTACAAGACGGTGAGTACCTATGTGAGTAGATTACTCGCGTAAGAAATATTCAGAACATCTTTTTTTTTGTATTGCACGATGGTATCTGACGATCAAAGAGTTTAACCCAACCTTTAAATATTTGCCCGGACGTGCAAATGTGGTAGCGGACGCGTTATCGCGAAACGTTCCGGTGGTGGGTGCGGTCACGGGGGAAAATCCCGTGCCGAATTTTTCACTCTATGAACTGGGCGTTGAACAACGTAAACATGAAATGTGGGGGAAGGTCATCTATGCCTTAGAGTCTGGCGATGAGACCTCCTTACCAGCATTATCAGTGAGTTACTCACAATTTTTCCTGTCGATTGACAAGGTACTGTGCCGACATTGGCCACAGAAAAGAGACCCAGTGGAACAATATGTTATTCCTGACGTTTTCGTTCCGACGGTACTCAAAATTGTGCAAGATGTGCCCATGGCTGGACATCCGGGACGTAATCGTGCCCTAGCAGCCGCGAGGCGTGTGTATTCTTGGCCCACGATGCGTGTGGACATTGAAGAATATGTTGCCAGGTGTGTTTCTTGTGCCCAAAACAAAGGGACGACTCCAGGACCCGCTCCTATATTAGAATACCCACCACCTGAGCTACCATGGGACGTGGTTACAATAGATCTTCTACAGTTACCCAAGAGTCATCACGGCTCACAATACCTTCTGGTGTGTGTAGATCACTTTTCAAGGTTTGTAGTCCTTGCACCGGTGAAGAATAAAACGGCTGCGACTGTAGCCCATGCATTAATAACTCATATTTTCTGCCCTTATTCCACACCAAGAGTATTGCTCAGTGATAATGGCGCAGAGTTCCGTAATGCATTACTTATGGAGATTTGTACATTGTACAATATTAAGCAGACTTTCACGTTCGCATACCATCCAAGCTCTAATGGGCTGGCGGAGCGCGTTAACAGGAAGATCCTTGACGCGTTGAGACCTGTAGTAAACAGTTTGCACGACAATTGGGAAGATTGGTTACCCTACGTGACGGCTTGCATTAATAGTTCAGTTTGCGAGTCCACGGGCAAGTCTCCTCACTACATACTTTATGGTGCGGATAAACGGATGCCATATGACCTATTGGCCAAGCCCACTAAACCTGTGTATAACATATATAGCTATCTGGATCAGCATTTGCATGTCTTTACTAATATACACGAAAAGGTCAAGGAAAGGCTACAAGCTTCTCGTGCCGACATGATGGCACAACAACATAAGCGTGCGGTTCCTATTACAATAAGAAAAGGGGATATTGTAATGGTTCAGAGTCCAAGTAGGAATTCCAAGTTGGTGCAATTAACACAATAATACAACCTCAATTACCCTGGCGTCTCTCTACATCCTCACGACACCACTAATATTCCCCACGAAACAGATTGATTTGAACGAGTGTACTGGACCATTACTCACCCTACAAGACGGTGAGTACCTATGTGAGTAGATTACTCGCGTAAGAAATATCCAGAACAATTTTCATGCTCACTGCTCTTCTGAACTTGCTAGCCTTACCTTGATTTTCAGAAAGCCTTCGATACAGTTCCCCATAAGCGATTCATGTGCCCCAAGCTAAGGGGCACATGGCTTAGGAGAGCAATTATGTTCATGGATTGGCGATTGGCTTTCAAATCGTAAACAACGGGTAGTAATAAATGGCGAAACATCTGATTGGTTAGATGTTATTAGTGGGGTGCCTCAGGGCTCGGTCTTGGGTCCCTCTCTTTTTCGATATATATCAACGATCTGGACTGCGGACTTGTATCTAAAATATCGAAATTTGCAGATGACACCAAATTAGGCGGTAAAGCATATACTAGAGAAAACTGCGAACTCATACAAAGTGATCTCGACAAACTATCAGACTGGAGTGATAAATGGCTATTAAAATTCAATTCCGATAAATGTAAAGTAATGCATATAGGCAACGATAACCTCAAATATAACTATCAAATGCAAAATAAATCGTTAACTGAAGTACAGCAGGAAAAGGATTTAGGTGTCATCATCAGTAATGATCTTAAAACCAGTCCACATTGCCTAGCTGCCAGTAAAAAGACGAATATGATGTTGGGCTTTATTAAACGCAACTTTGAACACAAAACTCCGAAAGTAATGACACAATTATACACGTCGTTGGTTAGGCCGCACTTGGAATATGCCGTTCAATTCTAGTCGCCCTGTTTTGTAAAAGTCCAAGCAAAATTGGAATCAGTGCAAAGAAGAGCAACCAAACAAATTCCATCTCTGCGAAATTCATCTTATGAAGAGAGACTGCGGAAACTTAATATATTTTCCTTAAAGGATCGTAGAATCCGTAGGGACTTGATAGAAACCTTTAAGATCCTAAAAGGATTTGATGTCATTAATCAAGAGAACCTATTCGAGCTTTCAACTCAAGTGACAACAAGAAATAATGGTTTAAAACTAAACGGTCAACGTGGCATCACTGATCTCCGTAAACATTATTTCAATGTGAGAGTCGTTGATCGATGGAACAAGCTACCAGGAAATGTTGTCGAAGCCAGCACAATAACTGCATTTAAAAACAGGCTTGACGCGCACTGTAAAGTAAATGGGTATTGATAGTGCCCTGCTAATTCATATTTAGTCCCCCGGATCGATTAGTTGTAGTGGTAGTGGTAGTTGTAGTTAGTATATTTCATACCCTATCTTTCTGCACTACGAAACTTCCATGTTCCTATCTCCTTTTAGGGACATGGTATCATTTTCCAACTGTTTTCTTACAAGTAGTTGATAGTTAGTAGTATGTAGTTCAGCAGATACCCTCGTCATGGACCAATAGGTCTCATGGTGTCTGTTATTCCTATGTAATCCTATGTAAAAAAACTACATGCCTCCCCCCCTCCCGCGGCCTCGCTGCACAAGACTTTCTACTCATTATCATCCCTATTATGTCCATCTTCCTAATGCAAGAGTTAATCAGTATATTTACTCTTTCATCCCTTTCACTGGTAAACTCTGGAACTCTCTTCCTGTTTCTATTTTTCCACTTTCCTATGACTTAAATCTTTTAAAAAGAAGTGTAACAAGACACCTCCCGAACTAAATTGGCTCACCCCTATTTTTTATTTTATTCTCTTATAAGATTTAATTTCACCCCGGGCTGGGGTGAGACAGGTGTGGTGCTGGGGTGAGGCAGGCGGGGGCTGGGGCGAGGCAGGTGTGGGGCTGGGGTGAGGCAGGCTACGGTGGTGGGAGGTGGTCTACCCTAGGCACTTTTACTAGTGATCAACGACAGCAACAACACGATTGGAGTCTGCACTCATATTGTTGTCTAATATTATACTACTACTACAAACATCAATACATGGGTCCGAAGGGCCCACAAACACTTGTGTATATATATACATATATATATATATATATATATATATATATATATATATATATATATATATATATATATATATATAATATATATATATATATATTATATATTATATATATATATATATTATATATATATATATATATATATATATATATATATATATATTATATATATATTATATATATATATATATTGAGTGTTATCTTCCTCGATGTAATGGCGTAACTTTTTCTCTCCTAACGTGTGTATTCATCGTAAAAATTCATCTATTCATCTAGTTGTATTTAAAGGGCCTGAGCAACGCTCGTGTAGCCCCGTCTCCATATCAACATTTTTATCATTCATCCATAGTGCTTAGTGTTGGGGGAAGCCACCACCCCGGGAGGCGGGTCACAAACCCCGGCTAACATCCGGTACCCATTCACTCGGGTTTTAAGGAAACAGCCCATATGTTTCCGCTCCGCCTGGGGATCGAACCCGGGACTTCTCGGTTGTGAGCCGAGCGTGCTAACCACTACACTACGGAGTACCCCAGCTCCGTGTACTCTGTGGATGTGTGTGTGTGTGTGTGTGTGTGTGTGTGTGTGTGTGTGTGTGTGTGTGTGTGTGTGTGTTGTGTGTGCGTGTGTGTCTATGTGTGTGTGTGTGTGTGTGTGTGTGTGTGACTGTGTGTGTGTGTGTGTGTGTGTGTGTGTGTGTGTGTGTGTGTGTGTGTGTGTGTGTGTGTGTGTGTGCGCGTGTGTTTATTTTATTCCTTCTGTGCGTTTTTTATGGTCTCCTCGCCTTTTTCAGTCATTCCTGTCAATTTTCAATCATTCGTCGATTCTTATTCTGTATTGGATAAAGACAGGATAGGTCATAAAGGAAAGCTATAAGGAAAATTATAAGGATAAATATTAATGACAAGGTTGGGGGTTACATGGGAGGAGGAGTAGTGGCAGAGTAATTAATTAGGTCGACACAGGAGGAGAAAAAATCAAGAGAAGGTCAGCTGAAGATGAATGTAGCTACATATTAATATGTGTTCGTAATAAACATAAATATAATGTATATCAATGGTAAGAAGGTAATGAAAAATGTATATCTGGCAAATAACAAGAAGGTATTGAATCAAGATGGCAATTAGTGTTGGAAAATGCGTACATGAACTTTGATACGGAGATTAAAAAAAAACACGGCTCTAGGAAGTGGGATTACGTGTAACTCAGGTTACTGATTTTGTTATGCGCGCTGTATGAATAGAAATATAGAAAAAATACGTACATAAATAAGGAAGCAGGGAGAAAGAATTCATTGCAATAGGAATTAATACCCGTTTCCTTCATATTGCCCTAAAAAACGGTGTTTCTGTGCTTGCATTTTGCATGGTCACTTTTATGTTTTTTGTCAAAGACTACTGTATACTGGACATGCTTCTGGAGCTCTGCGCCAACCCGCCCATGTTCAGTGTTTCAATCGGCATGAGGAACAAGTGTTCCATGAAAATAAACTAAAAATACCAGTTTCAAGCGAGTTATTTATATATAGAAACATATTAATGTGACCATAAATTATCCAGGATTCCGTAGATATAGATAGGTTTTGTGTTGTTTTGATGTTAAATAGTAAAATATACATACAAAAAGTAGGTGACTTTGCTTCGTGATGCGTATGCCGTAACTACAATAATTTTAAATATATATATCATTAAAATTTCAGCGGATCAAAAACATTATATATTTTTTCTCTATGTTGTCAAGTAAGAGTGGTGCTATTTTCATGTAGTCATAGTGAGATGTATTCTATATTCTAATGTTTAAGTATTATGAACGAATTTAGAAATTAAGTTCTGGCAACACTCCCCGAAGCTTCGCAATGCGTATATTTACATGGGCGATATATATGTTTAGGGGAGGCGGTAGCAGAGTGGTTCGCCTCTCCGAGTGGCGTTCTCGGTGACCCAAGTTCGTTCCCGAGTGAGAACCATAAATCCACTAATGTTTCTGCACAGTCGAGTGGCCTAAGAACACCCACATGCTGCCCATTAACTCTACCTTTGATTGCGAGTGGATCGGAGGACACAGGGGGAAGGCATGAATCTCTAATCACAGGCGTCACTATAAAAATCCTGTCTGCGCCACCACGGGCGAGGGCTAACCATCACAGTCCTCAAGTGAACCTACAGGACCTAGCACCATCCGAGCCCTGGGTCACTGCCTACAGGCGGTATAGGCATATATGTAAAAAAGATAAAGAATAAAAATGTATCTTCTCCCTATTAAATAGTATCATCCAAGACAGTGAACAATAATTTGGCACATTTCAGAGGGTTTTTTCACATTTGTTGCAGCCTTTTTGGTATCCTTCTAATATCATAAATAAAAGGCTTTGTTGACGTGACTGCGGTGGCCCCCAGTGCACTGTGCTTGGTGTGTGAGTTTAACATTACTCTGAAGTGTTAAAGCGTGTGACGTGTTGTGTCTTAATGCAACATTGTTTTTTTCTGCTAACGAGTGTATTATGAACACGCTCAACATGACAAGTAAGATAAAGCACTTTCAACAAAGTCACAAACAGAATGAGAGTTGGTTGTCTTGTGGTGTTCTCACTAAAACAGCTGCCGCCTTTAATTCAAAGTTCTCTCCACAGAGCATGTAGACCTATATGCAAAAAGTAAATTCACCTCTGCTACAAAACAGTGAAGTGCATAATGTGCAATATAGTGTGTGTAGAGTGTGTGCAATGATGAAGCTTACATACAGCTGTGAAATATGTATGGTTAAGTGACTACTCATATGCCAGCGTATCTCTCCACCATTGCTTATCCCCGCCCTCGTCTCAAAAAAAAAAAGTTTGTGCTCCAGGACAGCGAGGACAGAGCGAGGTGTATAATGTGCAAACCAGTATGTGCCGAGCATGTACAGTGAAGTAGCAAGAATATACGGTGCACCAGATTCTTCTGGAAGATTGTTTGATTCGTATCTATTTCACTGTAATATAATCGTGTTTATGGTTTACAGTCTTTTCGCCCACATGTCAGTTCGCCTACAATTAATTTCACCCAAATCTAGTTTGTTCGTTTATAATGGACGAGAACTGCGCGGTCGCTAGTCCAGGCTTGGAATAATTGCATTGGTTTGGGTCAATTACAATTACAATTAAGACGACTCATCGAACTACTCAATTACAATTACAATTACAATTACAAGGAATGGGCAAAATGATAATTACAATTACAATTACAATTACTCTATTTTAATATTTCCAAATTGCAATTACAATTACAGCAAAGCTAGTGTTGAATTACATATTCCAATTACATTTTTCATAGTATTAACTGAACTAATTGCTGATTTAATATAATATATTAATAATTATATATATATATATATATATATATATATATAATATATATATATATATATATATATATATATATATATATATATATATATATATATATATATATATATATATATATATATAATATATATATATATATATATATATATATATATATATATAATATATATATATATATATATATATATATATATATATTATATATATATATATATTAAATATATTAGGGTGTTCCAATTTTTTCAGTTCCCAAAGTTTGTCATGCACAACCCCCTAATTTGTTCCTCTATTGAAAACATGCCAGCAATGTTAATTTCATTCGTGTTCTTCAATTTTAAGGGTCTCCTCAAACCATGTGTTACTATTGCTGAACGGCTACTACCTACCTTATACTACTTGTATCATTTTTTTTTCTGAGGTTATGGCTACTAGACAGCAGGAGACTGTGTGGTTGGTGGGAGTGGTGCGAAATGAACCACTGGAAATGCTGTCTCAACTCCCGACACTGGGAGATGTTCCTAGATATAATCGGTGGTATTCATATAGGGTAAAATAAACAAGGTCGTTGCGGGGACCCTTCCCCTCCTAATAAGTCAATAAAATTTCGCCCATTTTTTTTCTTTCTTCATGTGAAATGAAATAAAGTGGTGGGTGTGCAATTTGATTCTTGCGAGAAAAAAAATCCCCTATGTGAGGCTGGGAAACCCTAATATATATATTATATATATATATATATATATATATATATATATATATATATATATATATATATATATATATATATATATACATATATATATATATATATATATATATTATATATATATATATATATATATATATATATATATATATATATATATATATATATATATATATATTATATATATATATATATATATATATATATATATATATATATATATGTATATATATATTTATATAGATATATGTATATATTTATATATATTTATTGACAGCGAGCTTCTCTCGCTGTCGCTTACCATAAGACCCGTGGAACCAAGTTTCCGCCAAAAAGTGTATAACTACTCCTAAATATTATCGGATTGAGCTGACATTTGACATGCAAGTAGTGCTGTCAAAATCAATGGGGGTCGTCGGAAGAAACTTTTTGCGTAAAACTTAATGAGTAATAAGCGTAAACTACTCCTAATTATTGTTGGATTGAGCTGAAATTCGACATGCAAGTAGTGCTGTCAAAATCAACGGGGATCTGTAATACAAACTTTTTGCATAGAACAAGCCCTCAATGAGTAAATTCACGTAATGAGTTAATTGGCTGGAACGTGACTCGCTGTCACGTTCCAGCCGCAAGAACTGAGCCAAAAGCAAAGGGGCCAGAGGCTGGACGTCTATACTTGATATATATATATATATATATATATATATAATATATTATATATATATATATATATAATATATATATATATATATATATATATATAATATAACATATACATATATATACATATATATATATATATATATATATATATATATATATATATATATATATATATATATATATATATATATATATATATATATATTATATATATAATATATATATATATATATATATATATATATATATATATATATATATATATATATATATATATATATATATATATATATATATATATATAAATTCAAGAGCAAACTGGGTAGCGAGGCGTGGGGACCGTCTGTTACTGTGACGCATAGTCCTATACCGGTACTGGACAGTGGACAGTCACTGGACACGTACGGTTCCTGACAGAAAAGGACAGTTTAAGCTGTCCTTTTTAAGGAAAATTAAAAGGATAATTTGGTAAATACTTAGATAAATGAACAAAATTAATTAATATATTTAAATTCTTCTGAGTCTGTCAAAAGGCCAATATAAACCCACACAAGCAAGGGCCGGATTTGGCTCACGGGCCGCCACTTGAATAGCCCTGCTATTGTGGCTACTCTGCCCCAACATTTTTGTCCCCATAGCTCGTGAACCAATGCTCATGGAGAAGGCTTTTGATATGGTGCTAAGAGATGTTATAGTCTCTTTTTTTTTTCTCTCTCTCTCTCTCTCTCTCTCTCTCTCTCTCTCTCTCTCTCTCTCTCTCTCTCTCTCTCTCTCTCTCTCTCTCTCTCTCTCTCCCTCTCTCTCTCTCTCTCTCTCTCTCTCTCTCTCTCTCTCTCTCTTCTCTCTCCTCTCTCTCTCTCTCTCTCTCTCTCTCTCTCTCTCTCTCTCTCTCTCTCCTCTCTCTCTCTCTCTCTCTCTCTCTCTCTCTCTCTCTCTCTCTCTCTCTCTCTCTCTCTCTCTCTCTCTCTCTCTCTCTCTCTCTCTCTCTCTCTCTCTCTCTCTCTCTCTCTCTCTCTCTCTCTCTCTCTCTCCTCTCTCTCTCTCTCTCTCTCTCTCTCTCTCTCTCTCTCTCTCTCTCTCCTTTCAGTATATCAACGTAATATTTGTAAGTTTGTATGATGTAATTGTAATTGTTGTGGTTTTAAACATTCAATTACAATTACAAATAAAATTACTTTATGATTTTAAAGCTCAAATACAATTACAATTACAATTACTTGTAAATTAAAATATACAATTACAATTACAATTACAATTACCCCAAAAATGTGTAATTAATTACATTTCAATTAAATTACAATTATAATTACTCCAAGCCTGGGACTCGCTACCGCCATTACCACCTACGTTGCCTATATTATTTTTGGCTCATAACACTCAACATTATTGATCCACTTCCGCGTAACCTTTAAAACTTATAACCATATTGAAGAAATTATATAGTTGTCTAATAGTGCATGCAGACAAATCCTCACTGTCAGGAGGCCCCCCCACCCTTTAGGAGGAAAGGTTAAGGTTCGCTTAGGTTAATAATATCGTCGGGGGTCGAAGGGGCAGATCTCCCCCCGTTAGGAGGTTAGCTTTAGTTAGGGCAATAATCCTCCCAGCAGACCGAGACCGAGCGGACCATTCAGCGGCTGGCGGGCGGGATGGCGAATGCGGGGCGGGGCGGGGCGCACTTGTTTTCGCACAATTCCGTTCCTTCCCTGGTTTCTGAGACTGGCTATTATTTCCTGGCCAAGTTTTAGTGCTTTTTCTGATGGAGATACATTGTTATCAATGGAAACGGTGACCTTAGGACTTGGTGTTGAAGATTACAAATATACAACTTTTAACAGGTTTACGGAAAATAGAAATATTTATAAAGGTGTATAGAGAAAATTGAAATATAGGTGAACAAGCACCATTTTTTGGCCAGGAATAGTAAGTAAGTGTCTCAGAGAATAACCACGCAGTCCTCGTCTATTTTTACAGTTTGTTCGCCAACACTAAAGGTGGTTCGCCCACAAGTATTATCAATCAATCAATCATTGGGGGCATACGCCGGGGGGCGCGTCACCTCGCCCACCCTACGACGCCACTCCCGGGAGTCACCACGCGCGAGTTCCCATGCAGGCTCCTTTCCCATACCAAGCAGCTCTCGACAAGAAACATCAACTTGCCCCAGCCACGAGCCTTGTGGGCGCCCCCTTGGCCTCCTCCACGCCGGATTGTCTCCTACAGATACAACCCGATCGGAAGGATCGGTTTCAGGGTAGCGTGCCACATGCCCATATAGCCGAAGTTGGCGCTGACGGACTATGCAGGTAATAGGCCTCGATTCAGTCTCACGGTGCAATCGCTGATTTGACACGTAATCATCCCAGCGATACCCCATGATTCTGCGAAGACTCTTATTACCAAAGGCATTCATTCGTCTCTTCAAGTCACTATTTAGTGTCCATGTCTCACAACCATAGAGTAAGACAGGGATCACAAGCGACTTGAAGATCCGGATCTTTGTCCTCCTGCACAGGTACCGACAACGCCAAATACTCCCGCTGAGCGAGTCCATAACACCGTGGGCTATGCCAATCCGCCGTAAGACTTCTTGACATGACCCGCCGTCATTATGGACTGCGCTACCAAGGTATGTAAAACTTTCCAAGATCTCAATGTCCTCGCCCCACGCATGAACAGAGTGTACTGCTTCATCTAGTAAGTCTCCAAATACCTGGACCTTGGTCTTGAGCCAGGAGACCTCAAGTCCCAAAGGCTTTGCCTCCTCGTGCAGCGCCTCGAGAGCCATCACCAGGACCTCCAGCGACTCAGCAAAGATTACTGCATCATCGGCAAAAACAAGATCAGTGATCTTGGTGTTGCCGACGGATGCTCCACAATCACTTTGATCTACAACCTTGTCCAATACCCAGTCCATACAAGCGTTGAAAAGTGATCGGGCAAGGACGCACCCTTGCCTCACTCCTGTATTCACAGGAAAGAAGCTGGATACACCTGCCCCACACTTCACAGCACTCTCAGTCCCAGAATACAGACCAGTTATCAAACCAATAGTCCTTGCAGGAATCCCTCGAAGTCGCAAAAGATCCCAGAGTGACTCACGATGCACTGAGTCAAACGCCTTCTTGAGATCAACATAGGCTGCAAGCATCCCCTGTCGAAACTCACGTCGGCGTTCTACCAGGACACGAAGCGCTAGGATACGGTCCGTTGTTGACTTACCAGGCGTGAACCAAGTATTATGCTATACACAAATCATGTAGTAATATTTTTTTTTTTTTGTACATCAGAAAGGACTGGCCAAGGGCACTACAAGAAAAGGTAAAAATAGCCCGCTTAGTCAATCCCTATAAATCACAGTAAGAGAATAAAGAAATGGGGGTGGGCCATTTTAGTTTGGGAGGTGTCTTGTTACTCCTCTCTTGAAACTATTAAAATGGTAGGAAGGTGGAAAAATAGAACCAGGAAGAGAGTTCTAGAGTTTACCAGTGAAAGGGATGAAAGTGTAAAGATACTGATTAACTCGTGCATTAGGAAGATGGACAGAATAGGGATGAGAATGTGTAGAAAATCTTGTGCAGCGAGGCCGCGGGAGGGGGGAAGGTATGCAATTAGCAAGTTCAGAAGAGCAGTACGCATTAGAATAACGGTACAAGATAGCAAGAGAAACAACTTTGCAGCGGTGATTTAAAGATTCGAGACAGTCAGTAAAAAGGGGGGAAAAGACGAAAAGCTTTTGACTCAACCCTGTTTAGGAAAGCTCTATGAGTGGACCCCTCCCAAACATGTGAAATATACTCCATACATGGGCGGATAAGGCCCCTGTACAGAGCAAGCAACTGGGTGGGAGAAAAAAATGAACACAGACGCACAGGACACCTAACTTCTTAGATGCTGTTTTGGCAAGAGATGAGATGTGAAATTTCCAGTTCAAATTTTTAGTATAGGATAGTCCAAGAATGTTCATTGTAGAAAAAAGAGATAGTTGACTGTCTTTGAAGAAGAGGGGATAGTTATCTGGTAGGTTTTGTCGAGTATATAGGTGAATAAATTGGGTTTTTGAGGCATTGAACAAAACAAAGTTAGCTTTGCCCCAATCAGAAATTATAGAAAGATCAAAAGTTAGGTGCTCGGTGGCATCTCTCCGTGAATCACTTAATTCCTGTTGAGTTGGACGGTACGTGTAATAAACGACGTTGAAAAATACAAGGTAAAATCATCAGCGTACGAGTGGATAGGGATTTGAGTTAGACTTAGAAGAGCATTAATGAATAATATAAAGAGAATGGGTGATAGGACAGAACCCTGAACCCTGGAACCCTGTAGGGAACACAACTATTGACAGACTTAAGGGAATAACAATATCCGTCTACAGTAGCTGCAATAGAATGCTTTGAAAGGAAACTTCAGATGAAGGTACAGAGAGAAGGATAGAAACCGAATGAGGGTAGTTGGGAAGTTAAAGATTTGTGCCAGACTCTATCAAAAGCTTTTGATATGTCAAGGACAACAGCAAAAGTTTCACCGAAACCCCTAAAGGAGGATGACCAAGATTCAGTTAGGAAAGCTAGAAGATCGCCAGTAGATCGCCCTTTACGGAAACCTTACTGATGATCAGATAGAAGATCGGGAGCAGATAGATGCTTAAGAACCTTCTGATTAAGTATTGATTATAAAGCTTCAGAAAGGCAGGGAGTCAAAGCTATAGGACGGTAGTTTGAAGGATTAGAACGGTCATTCTTCTTAGGAACAGGTTGGAAGTGAGGAAACTTCCAGCAAGAAGGAAATGTAGAAGTAGATAGACAAAGACGGAAACGTTTGAGCAGGCAGGGTGCAACCACACAAGCACAGTTTTTTAGAACAATAGAAGGGACTCCGTCAGGGCCGTAAGCCTTCCGAGGATATAGGCCAGAAAGGTCAAATAAAACATCATTACGAAGGATCTTAATGACAGGCATAATATAGTCAGAGGGTGGAGGAGAAGGAGGAACAAGCCCTTCATCAACCAGAGTGGAATTTACATTTAAGGTTTGAGCGAAGAGTTCAGCTTTAGAAATAGATGAGACAGCTGTGGAGCCATCTGCGTAAAGCATAGGAGGCAAAGATGAAGAACAAAAAGTGTTAGAGATGTTATTAGCTAGATGCCAGAAGTCATGAGAGGAATTTGATTCAGATAGTAAGTAACTATAGTAAAACCGGATAAAAACATAACCTTAAAACTTAAGAAAAACCAAGTCATCATTTTAATTGTAAAAAAAAATTTAGTGAGCAATTAAAACTAAAGACAAATATAGAAAAACAAAATAATAAAAAAATTATTTCATAACTTTAATTGTGAAAGAAAAACTGAGCAAAAAGTATGGATATAAAATGGTTAGCTGCTTACTGGTCCATTAAAATATGAACAAACTTTCGAAAGTTGGAATGAGGCTCTCTCAACCCTCATGTATTCATCCTAAAGACTGAACAATTTACTTTGCTGTTCTTTATAATGTCTCCGTTGGAACCTTCGGAGCCTCCTTTTTGACACCAGAATTAAGATTTTTTTTCTAGCGTCTTGATGCCAACCTGTGACTTGGCGAAACGTTGCACAATATAGGAGTGAAAGATGAAAAAAAATACAATTTTTTGTGTTGCTCTTCTATACTTGCCCTCTTAATTTTACAACTGTAATCTAATGTGAGCGAAATGCCTCCAGCGTACAGACGAATTGACTTTGGGCGAAATGACCTTCTGGTGTGTGCGAAATGACCGAATACCATGTTGATAAATAGGTAACATGCAAGGGTCTTATGATGGTACAGTAGTCTATCGGCGAATGATTGTTTGTTGTACGTGACGTGGCGTATATAGGATGTGAGCACTCCGTCATGGCCCCTTACATTTTCTCCCCCTCCCCACCCCATCTCATGAAGATAATAATAACACTGCAAGGCTGTTACTAAAAATAAAATCAGGGGAATTTCACTAGAAGCAAATAGTACTAACCACTATTTATTTTGTTAGGATGAATTTATAAAATTATAATCATTCAGAATTTTAGACCAAAAACATTTTAAGAGGTGGCTTTCATCCTCATAAACACTCCATTAAGTACGTAAGGTCTTACGCCAATGTCTGTGAGATTTGAAGTGAACTCAAATTCCAGATATGCTGCAAAAAATATACATATTTTACGCAGTATATTATAAATGTCAGTGCTTTTCTCATTTTTTTTCTCAGAAATCTAGATAACGTAGTTTAGTTTATGCTTGCCTACCAAAAACATATCCCGAAAAATGGTTAATTAAATGTATATCAGTTAATGTTGTATGATGCTGAAGCATTGGCAATGAGAGGAAGAATGGAAGATGAAGTGAGAAGATGTGACTAACTGATACTGAGATATATGGCTAAAGCGGAGGTGAGGTGGCAAAGCTGTGTGTCTATTGATGAAGTGGCTAAAAGATGCGAATTGAGAGAAATACAGGGAAGAATAAGACATAAAAGGTCGTCACAATGGTTTGGAATTCTGGAAAAGAGACGGAAGAGTGCTGACGATAATGGAGTAGGTGGAGATACCAAGGAAGCCAAAAAGAGGAGCATGATAGACATGAAAAGGAACAGTGCAACAGGATATGGAAGTGTTAAATATAGAAGAAGAAAAAAATTGACACTGGATCCAGCAGGATGGAGAAGGATCATCTTTAGTCCCACCCCAATCATGATACAAGAATCGAACTAAAAACAAAGATGATACATATATATGTATATATATATATATAATATATATATATATATAATTATATATATATATATATATATATATATATATATAATATTATATATATATATATATATATATATGTATATATATATATATATATATATGTATATTTATATATATATATATATATATATATATATATATATATATATATTATATATATATATATATATTATATATATATATATATATATTAGGATATCCCAAGAAACCGACGTGTATCGGACACACTCCAGCACATGTTGCCCTTGTTCCCTGTCGTGACAAGTTCAAACAGGAAAACTTTCAGCTTCCTCTCTCGTCTTTTACTGGTCGCGCATTTCGTTCAGTTTTCTGCTCGGCGTCAGAGAGTGAGGTAGTTGTCGCGTGTGTCGTTGTCGCGTGTGGTGTCCTTTGTGTCGGTTTGTTTCTCACTTCATCTATATTAAAACTATCTTAGTGTGTGAACTTAGTCGTTTTAAGTGTGTGCCTGCCGTATCCCTTGTATTTCCATCACTATAAATAATGTAGCTAATGCCTATGTATGTATTTATCGATGTAAAATCAAAAAACTGTATTCTGGTCTCTTTTGTGTTCCCAGGTCTAACGTGCTGGCGTGTGAAAGACGATCTACGGACGTGGTATGGCTACTGGAGAAGTCCCCAACATCGTCATTCCCGGGGAATCGTCTTCCGTCGAGAGGCGAGGTTCTCCAGGTGTTTTTGTTCCACCACAAGATCCAGAATGAGGTTCTTTTTGCTGCAGCAGCTTCTACCGCTG
>JACEEZ010013552.1:387500-395000 GCA_016584305.1 Chionoecetes opilio | reverse complement strand
GTCAGGCCCTAACCCTTTCCGTGATCTGGGCCAAAAGGGCAAAGAAAACATCACCAAGGATTTTAATGACAGGCTAAATAGTCAGAGGGTGGAGGGGAAGGGGGAACAAGCTCTTCTCAGCCAGGGGGGAATTTTTAGAAAATTTTTAGCGAAGAGTTCAGCTTCAATAATGAGACAGCTGTGGATTTGGGTACGCCGTATACAAAATTCTTTTTCTCAACTTTGGCATGCCAATTTCCTAGAAAAAATGGAATTTCTGGGACGTTTTTTATCGTTTCCTATTTGCATTTAGAATTCTTACTATGAAAAATCGCACTTTAATTGACCCTTATAAAATAAGCTTAAATGAGTAGCGGTCCTTTTTGGTCCGTGTATTGCATCATGCCCAAATATGAGTTCCAAATGATAGCGTGGTAAGCTCTTTCTGATCATTTTGGGTTCATCAGGCCCAACCCCCCAGGGTCACAGTTTACGTTGGGCCTAGAACGTGTCCATCATGCCCTTCTTAGATCGCAGGGGGCAGGTCCCCAGGCGGTGGGCCCGGCCCGGATCCCCGTCTCTGGCCTCTGCCCCCCCACTGCTGCGCAGCCTCTGTCACCTGCTTCACGAGCTTTCGGTGCTCTGAGTGTGGATAGAAACTCGGAACCTCGTCGGTTTGACCAGGACTCCGGGGATCTGACCCCGACAGTGAACAGGGAATGCCGGTCGTGCACTGGCCAGGCCCCCAGCTGACAGTGTTGAAAAGCTGGGGGCTGACAATTTTCAGCTTGGGGTGAGCGGGGTTTTCACTGGGTCCCCATACTCCCGCCAGCCCTCAGCTTCAAAATTGGGTCACGGCGAACCTGCGGTCGTTCACTTGATCGCCATCCGAGAGGGGGATACATTATAAGTTGCGAACCATGCTCCTGTCCCCACGTATAAGGTCACAGCTGTTTGGACCCTTTTTGGGCTGCGACCTCATCACTTGAGCTGCGTGAGGGGTGCTTGGGGCCGTCCCCTAGTCTGTGGTGAACCTTTATTTTGTAGTAAGTTTTAAGTACACCTGCAGGGAGACTTTACTAGGATTTCCAGGGTGTCAGTTTTTTGCCGTCAGTCCAGCTTTTTGGTCCACTGTAACGAGCGACTGGGCTGTGGTGACCATCTAGAGTGGGGGCACCTTTCCACACACTTTATCTCCCAAGCTCGGCGGGAGAAGCCCCCCCCTTTACAGCCTGGACCAGCTGGAGGAGACTTTCTGGTCAGGGACATGTTGACCCGGATTTACTCCGGTATCTCCGTGAGATCTTTACCGCCTGGCACTCCTCTAACTCGCGTTGTAGCATCTCATTCACGCTGGCAGCAGACTGCACACTGGGGCCCGTGAACCAGTGTAGATGAGTAGGCCCGTCGATGTGGGATAAGGTGGCGCAGGGGGAACTGTTTTTGGTGCAACAGATTACTCCAGAGAGCTTGCGTCCCAGATCTTCTCCAAATGGGCGTGAGTACCCCCTTCTACCCCTGTTTTCCTGTTAGTCACCTTGCAGTACGATCAGTGAGTCGGTTTGGGGTCGTTGTCCCAGCAGCATAGAGAGCCTAGCCCCCTTTAACGCAGGTTCTCAGGTGGCCCGGGTCCTCGGTACAAAAAGGCCAAAAGGGACCCTTTCCCGATGGTCCCCTTTATGACAATGCTCCTCCCCCATCAAACCTTTGGGTGCAGTTTTTCCCCTAGCTGTCGGGCACCATCGCCCCGGGCTTTCCCTTCCCCCCCATCGTAACCCAATCCAACTATTTTGGTACCCTGGGGCTTCCCTTCAAGGTCCCTGGGCCCACCCTGCATCCTGCCCGGCACCCGGGACACTGTGTGGAGAGAGGTTGCCCCCACGATAAGTCCGGGGAACAAAGGCAAGGCACAGCGCAGTGGGCGGAACGCGAACGGAGCGTGGTGCGGAGTTGGACTTCGACCTCGTGTTTTACCCACTTACGCTGTTTTTGTGTGACTTTTGGGGTTTTTATGAAGGACCCTTTGACCTTAAAAAAGTATTTCCGCCCTGAAACCACCTACGTTGGGTAAAAAAAAAACGGAAAATCCCGTTTCCAGGAAAAGTTTTTACCCCAAAACGAGGCCCCTTTTGTATGGACGTGGCTTTCCGGCTCTGGCGGACTTAATGTAGGTCTTACGGCAATATCGAAGGCATAATTCCGATAGAATTTTTAGCGCTCTACAACTTTGTCGCAGTGAAATTTATCGAATCTCGAACTTAAGTGGCTTTTCTGTGAGTTTAAAGATGGTGTATGCTAAGCTATGTTGTGCATATAAATATAAAAGTCCATTTTTGCATAGCAAGAAGTGCTCAAACCAAAAAGTTGAAGTGAATAAACCACCCTTAAAATTCAATTTTACATAAGAAAACACCCTGCCAAAGTCGAAATAATCTATATTTTACTTTTCATTGGACCTACGGCGTACCCTACTGTGTAGCCATCTGGGTGAAGCATATGAGGGAAAGATGAAGAAGATTAAATTGTTAGAGATGTTATTAGCTAGATGCCAGATTTCACGAGAGGAATTTGATTAAGAAAGATTTTGACATTTTCTATGAATGAAAGAGATTTTGGTAAGTTGAAGTAAAGATTTGGCATGATTGAAGTGCCTCGTCTATAGCGGGAGTCAACCAGCGAACACGACCGACATTCACATATAAGCAACTAGCCCAGGTTCACGCCGTCCTGTTGAGTTTTATCTAAACAAATAGTGTCTTGCCAGTCAGATTGTTGCTGATTTGGCCAAACCACCTCCTTGTTCTTTGAATGTGTGTATGTTTGTGTGTGTGTGTGTGTGTGTGTGTGTGTGTGTGTGTGTGTGTGTGTGTGTGTGTGTGTGTATGTGTGTATGTGTGTGTGTGTGCGTGTGTGTGTGTGTGTGTGTGTGTGTGTGTGTGTGTGTGTGTATCAGAGGTGGGCACCGCAAACTAAAATCTACTTCCGCAAACGCAAATCCGCAAACCCCAATCCTTACGTTCCGCAACCGCAGTCCGCAAATTCCTTGAAGTTCACACTTCCACAACCGCAAGTCTGCAAATCCGCAAACCAATTATGTGATATTTTCTCTGCATATAGTGCAAAAATAGAGGTAAAGCACTTTGTGGTAGTAAATTTATATATTATATACTAAATCACTTATGGCAATAATTATTGATATATATACTATATATATATTAGTATTTTTTTCATGCTTACCCCTCAGCGCCCCACATATGTTTTAACTCACATTTTACCTTCGCCTCATTGTGACCACTCACTCAATATATCAACTTAAGTACACACTAAGGGATAATATACAGTATAAGTACACTAAACTCCAAATGTTATTGCATTGAGATGATATCAGGCCCTTAACTTCAGACTCCTCATTCAGAGTCCTCTGGTGACAATTTCATATTGAGCAGGTCCATGTTCATTGATTTCACGGCATCCACCTTTTCAGGGTTAAGAAGGCGGACCACAGGCAGCTTGAAAAAGGGATGGATTGTTGTGGCCATCAAAAAGTCCATTTGATCAAAAAGGGAGAGGAACCTGGCCTTGAAATCCTTGGGTCTCATATCACTATGAGGGTTCTCAAGGAGGTACTCCAACAAAGGCCGGTAATATTTAAATGGTTTAGCCTTCAATGCCCAAAGGCTGTCCCAGAGTACAGATAGGGTAGGAAGCAGGACTCCCATGTAGGTCTCTCTCTCCATTTGGAGTTTATCGAGGCTGCTCACCACTGGCTTCATCACAAGTTAGGTACTCATTGATAATATCTTTACCAACCTGGTTGAACGTGGCTATGCCATTTTGCATGCATATCACGTTGATCTGGGCCAGCATGGTATCGAGTACCTCACTGAGGACCTCAATGGAGTCATAGAGGGAGTTCCAGCGTGTGACGTTTGGGGTCTTCAGCTTCCTGCCCACCTCCCTCTTGATGTTGGTTGCGGTGGTTGGCTTTCGGTTATGTTTGTGCCACAGAGCCTGGGATTTCTCTTTCACCTAAGAATGTACACCAAAAATATTATTTGAAAAACTACGTTTATGATACAGAAATATAAAATAATTTAAAATCTAACTTTAAAATTGACATAGTACTCTACTGACAAGTTGTTGGCAAATGGCCAATTTGGCCAACCAATGATCTTCCTCCTTATGTTGAAGATGAAACCCAGTACATCGTCCATAGCAGCAACCAGCCGGGCCTCGGCCACTGGTGAAGGGCGTTGTTTTACCATAGTGATCAAGGAACGGCACAAAGCATCATGCGGCACAGAACAGAAAGCACAAAATTGTTTGCGTGGTACAGTACGAGCGCTGGCGGTTAACTCGCACCTGAGCCTAGCGTTAAGGCAGGATGAAGGCTGTCGCCCCACCATCGCTACGCACTAATTTACTCACAACACACTCCTTGCAAGTAATATTTAACTCTAAAGCAGAGCCATATTAAATGTAAGCAAATAACACTGTCACCAGCACACGTAGCATACACTTACACACCTCTGTGTATGCTCGCTGTGTCTGTATCACTGGTATATAGCCCTCTGATCACCCTCTCCTTGCTCATAATATGTACTTATTATATGCTGAAATGTGTCATGAAGATGATAGTTGGGTCAGTTTTTATAAACATCCTGTGGTTATATCATAATCTCGGGTAGAAGCATACGATAATAGAAGACATGACTGAGTCGGCGAGGAACTTGTAATGTCACACACAGATCAGCCCGCAGCCGCCTAATCATGTTTCTTGTATCTGCTGACCTTTGGTCTCATTTAACAAAATTTACAGTAAGATCTAAGACATTTCAATGATATTACTACATCACACAAATAATGTTTGTATAGATTACTACCACAAATATAAAATAAAAACATACTTGAAAAGCAAAGCAGGAAGAAGGGCTGGGAGGTAGCGTACTTCCTCTGAGAATGCTCGCTGATAACTGCGCCCTTGGTTGACTTGACTGGTCACTGGTGGGCAAGCAGCGTTTCCTGGACAGTGTGCGTAGCTGCGCAGGAATCGTGTTCAAATTTGGGAATTTGTGGACATATTTGCGTTTGCGGAAGTGCTTCCGCAAACGCAAATCCGCAAACATTTACACTTCCGCAAATCTGCAAACGAATTCGGACTTCCACAATTTGCGGAAGTTGCGGTTTGCGGAAGTATTTGCCGAAGTGCCCACCTGGTGTGTGTGTGCGTGTGTGTGTATATATGTGTGTGTGTGTATGTATGTATGTGTGTGTGTGTCTGTTTGGGTGTGTGGTGTTGTGTGTGTGTGCGTGTGTGTGTGTATGTGTGTGTGTGTGTGTGTGTGTATGTGTGTGTGTGTGTGTGTGTATGTGTGTGTGTGTGTGTGGTGTGTGTGTGTGTGTGTGTGTGTGTGTGTGTGTGTGTGTGTGTGTGTGTGTGTGTGTGTGTGTGTGTGTGTTTGTGTGTGTGTGTGTGTGTGTGTTTGTTTTACTGCCTGTCAGGTTGGGGAGTTGAATAGGTAAGAAGGTAGAAATGTCGATTCGATGAGGGTGTCCCATCTATTTTTTTTTTTCTCTCTCTCTCTCTTCTCTCTCTCCTCTCCTCTCTCTCTCTCTCTCTCTCTCCTCTCTCTCTCTCTTCTCCTCTCTCTCTCTCTTTTCTCTCTCTCTCTCCTCTCTCTCTTCTCTCTCTTCTCTCTCTCTCTCCTCCTCTCTCTCTTCTCTCTCTCTCTCTCTCGTCGTCTCTCTCTCTCTCTCTCTCCTCTCCTCTCTCTCCCCTCTCTCTCTCTCTCTCTCTCTTCTCTCTCTCTCTTCTCTCTCTCTCTCTCTCTCCCCTCTCTCTCTCTCTCTCTCTCTCTCTTTTCTCTCTCTCTCTCTCTCTCTCTCTCTCTCTCTCTCTCTCTCTGTATATATAAATATATATCATAGATAACAGTAGAACTGGATGTGACACTTAAATTCACCGTTTTGCAGTAATGGCCCCATAACCGAAAAACGGCCCTTTGCGTTCTATCCTAGTCAGCTCGGCTCATAATAGACAAAAATCGATGAAACTAATGGTGATAAAAGCGAACAGTCTCTACTTTAATGTCTAGGAGTGTTATATGAACCCACCAAAGCGTTTAGTCATACCAATCAACACAAAAACAAAATGCATCTAACATACTTGCAGTATATAGTATGTTATATTCAACATGTGATCTAGCATCATTGTACAACACAGGAATGTCAGTTTTTTTTCACACCTGTCAGCTTGCGCCACTTATCGTCACTTTGCGACCTAGTCACACGCTCTGTGGAAGCACCAGCCTTGCGCTAGGCGTGGACATCGCTGTTGATGTCACGCACCATGTTGCCAGCAAACAGATTGAAACGAGCACCAGTCATTTGTCGGATGAGCTTGTCCAAGCCGTGCCCTTTACAACAGGAGGCCCCAGTCAACTGGCCGTTCTCGCTTGTTGTCCACCTCAACGAATACCCTCCTGGGCAAGGAACACTCCAGCAGCTTGCGTCGAGTGGTCTTCTCCTTTACCAGACCTCTCCAGATGTGGCAGATGTCCAGTGTGATGTCAATGGTAGTGGAGGACGGGACCAGGAGCTTGCCGCGATCCAACAGTACGGTGAACGACCTGTAGATGGCCTTCACCTGCTCACCAGGGTTCTCTTCGAAACTGACATCCAGCTGTGCAGCCTCTCTGTCGACCAGCAGGTCAGCACAGGCACCACACTTGTTGCCTCTAGTTGATGAATGAGCCAGGTATCCGGCAATGTGACCCAAGGCAGCTTTCGTAGAGTCTTCCAGCTCCTCACGCTCTGTTTGGCCCACCACCTCCACCAACTCCTCTGCCACCTGCATGTCCTCGACCTCGCGCTCCTGCCGACAAGCAGTCAACTTACCGGATAGATCACCGGCGCTGTATCCGGACCACCAGATCAGACTCCTGGTCCTGATCACTGCCTCATTCTCCATGAACTGCTGGACGTTGGCCCAGTAATTACCGCCTGCCAGCTTTCTCAAGTGGCCAAAGTGAGACTCGATCCTGTCTGACTGGACCTTACCCAACAACACATAATCCAGGATAGCATTATGGTTGTCGAGCAGGTACCTGACCAGGCCCACCAGTTCTCGTGAGGTGTTGTACACAGCCAGGCACGTGTCCTTGCTGATTTTGGCAGAGACCGGGACTTCACTTTCCTGCCAGCTACGCATGGAGTTACCGAATTGAATCAGGAACTTGAGAGACCTCTCACTGTCGTCACAGTTCAAGCGCAGCTTGGTTAGGTTATATTTATTTAGGTTAGGGTAGGTTATATTTGGGTAGGTTAGGTTAGATTTGGTTAGGTTAGGTTAGGTTAGATTTGGTTGGGTTAGGATAGGTTAGATTTGGGTAAAATTATAGTGTTTGCCTATACTCTCCCCCTTCCCCCAAACAAGTTTGGGGACCTGTGGGATGGCGGGGTTTTCGGGTGGGGAACAAATTATGCGTCGGAAACACATAATTTAAGAGTTGTTTAAGGGGG
>JACEEZ010013552.1:335000-367500 GCA_016584305.1 Chionoecetes opilio | reverse complement strand
TCTCTCTCTCTCTCTCTCTCTCTCTCTCTCTCTCTCTCTCTCTCTCTCTCTCTCTCTCTCTCTCTCTCTCTCTCTCTCTCTCTCTCTCTCTCTCTCTCTCTCTCCTCTCATCTCTCTCTCTCTCTCTCTCTCCTCTCTCTCTCTCTCTCTCTCTCTCTCTCTCTTCTCTCTCTCTCTCTCTTCTCTCTCTCCTCTCTCTCTCTCTCTCTCTCTCTCTCTCTCTCTCTCTCTCTCTCTCTCTCTCTCTCTCTCTCTCTCTCTCTCTCTCTCTCTCTCTCTCTCTCTCTCTCTCTCTCTCTCTCTCTCTCTCGAAGCAGCCTTGAGGAGAGAGCGTTCCATCGACGTTACTATTTGACCAGAGTTGCCAGATTTTTCTGTTCGTATACGAAGTGGGTTTACTTGGTATTTTGGTAATTTGATCCAGCCCATCCCTAAGCCCAGGGAACCCACCAGGCCGCGCCCCATCTCCCTGTTGAGCTGCACGGCCAAGACGGCGGTGAGGATGGTGCTGGCCCGCCTCCTGTGGCGCCTGGGAGACCTCCACCCACACATCTTCGGCTTCACCACAGGGGTGGGCACCTCCAACAGCGTCATGGCCCTCCTAGGCCAAATCGACAACCACCCTGCTGTCGCCGTCTTCCTCGACCTGGAGAAGGCGTTTGCGCTGGCCAACGCCCACGCCATCCTGGCCGCGCTGGTGCAGCGGGGCGTGCGGATGAGACTCCTCGCCTGGATTGAGGCCACCAGACATCCATCAGTGACATTGACTGTCTTGCCCAGCAAACAGCGGGCCAAGGTACTGACCAGACGTGCTGCCGCCTGTGCCGCAGGGCAACATTATCACCAGCTGGTGCAGACTTCGAGGCAGGCAGCCTGGCACGCCCAGGCCACGGACAACAACGAGCCGTTACGCCCCGCCCAGCAGCTGTCCCGAGCCGAGGAGGTCGTCCTACACCGACTTTGGCATGGCTACGGGACCCTGGAAGAGCTGAGGGACGGGTTTCAGGATCGGCCGTGTGAACGCTGTCCACACCTGGCCCACCACCCTTTGGCCCACTACCTGTTGTCCTGCTCCGCCACAGCGCGTTTCAAAGAACGCGTCGGCTCGCTTGAGGACGCGGCCGCCCTCGCGCTGCGGCAGGTTCAGGAAGACCTTCCCCCTCCTGTTGGAGGGGCCCACCACCCCGATATGAACATAGCTACTAAGGAGCGGGAGTGACTTCACGCCCCGCTCACCTGTGACGTGACTGTTGCTGCGGCTCCAGCGGCGGGCTGATGCCTGCTCATCTATTACTGTTTTTATGTATATATGTATATGTATGTATTGTATGGTATGTATTGATATGTATATATTAAAAGTTATATATTATATATATATATATATATATATATATATATATATATATAATATATATATATATATATATATTTTTATAAAAATATAATATATTATATATATATATATAATTTATTATATATATATATATATTATATATATATATATATATGTTAAATATTTGTATTCTCTTTATTTTTATGTTATGTTTAATCTCTTGTTTGTTTCTTTGTTTGTTTTTCTTTTGTCAACCTGTACTATATGTAAATAAAAATTAAATAAAATTAAGAGAAAAAAAGTGCATGAACAGAATGTACTTTGCCTAATCGTGCAACGTCTCAAGTGCCATCACCAGGACCTCCAGCGACTCAGCAAATATTACTGCATCATCGGCAAAAACAAGATCAGTGATCTTGATGTTGCCGAGGGATGCTCCACAATCACTTTGATCTACAACTTTGCCCAATACCCAGTCCATACAAGTGTTGAAAAGTGATGGGGCAAGGACGCACCCTTGCCTCACTCTTGTATTAACAGGAAAAAAGCTGGATATACATCCCCCACAATTCACAGCACTCACAGTCCCAGAGTACAGACCAGTCATCAAACCAATAGTCCTTTGCAGAAATCCCGCGAAGTCGCAGAAGGTCCCAGTGTGACTCACGATGCACCGAGTCAAACACCTTCTTAAGATCAACATAGGCTGCAAGCATCCCGTGTCGAAACTCACGACGACGTTCCACCAGGACACGAAGCGCTAGGATACGTTCCGCTGTTGACTTACCAGGCGTGTACCCAGAATACTGAGGTCTCTGATGCTTCAGCAGATGACTGCGGTTCCGTGTCAACAATAGATGAGCATGTATCTTGCCTGCCACGCTGAACAGTGTAATACCGCGGTAATTGTTGCAATCCTGACGGTCCCCTTTCCCTTTCTAGATAGGGACGAACAGCAACCTTTTCCAGTCAGTAGGAACGGTACCTGATTGCCACAAGGCAGTCAAGTAAGCATGCAACCTGCGGATCATGGCCTCACTCCCAGCTTTGAGGACCTTCTCACTTATATTACAAACACCAGCTACCTTTCCACCCCTTAACTTTGCTATAGCCCCTCAGACTTCGTCAAGAGAGGGTGCAGTTTCGTCAATGGGTGATCGGCATCCACTGCCTGTAGTCCATTTACGCTGCACATTTTTGTTCCTCAATATTCTCTCCTGTTTCGTCTCCACCTCTTCACATTTGCTTTACTTCAGATCCCTTAAACACACGTAAAATAAAATGTGCTTATATTATCTGAACATTTGCTTGAATTAATCATGTGGTTACTTGCACTACTTCAACATATATCTGTTTTGTGAGTATTTTATATACCTTTTTGTCTTGCCATTCAATTTTGTATATATTTTAAGGCACCATAGAGTTATCCTTGGCCCTCTTATTTAATTTGAGTATTGTGAGGATGCTGATTATTGGTGGCTTGTATATATATGGTAACTGTCAATAATGTGTTTTACTCCATTATTATGTTCATGCCCATTTTTGCCTCTGCTAACGTGTGGGCACGGATCTTTTTCAAGGAGAGGGCGTATGTAGTGGTAGTTTGTAGGGTTCCTGGCAACCGACTCTCACCGCCTACGGGCGTGAGTTCACCTGGTCAGGTCACGACACCACCCTCTGAGTTTCTCTCAGTTGCCTCGGGGTCCTCACTTCAACATATCAATTCTCCCTTGAGCCTCTGCGAGTTCCCCTACATGTTGTATATATTTACTTGTAATTAAAGTACACACACTGTAAAGCTGCGTATGTTTACCCCTTCAAAAAAATACACATCTATTATACTATAGGAATAGCCGTGTGTCTGTCTGTCTGTGTTTGTGTCTGTCTGTTTTGGGTTGCCGAAACTGTAAATTCAATTTTGATGAGAGTAGGCTCATAAAATCGCAAATAAATCGTAGGTGGTAAGCGGCTTGTTTCCATGTCGATTGAATAATTTTGAAGGGGGGTTTTGGGCTAAAAACACTTTTAGGTGTATAAGATTACAGGAAAAACTCTGCGGTAACGTCTTACTGCATTCCACACACTCAGTAGACTCATGGACTTAACGTTTGTGTGCGTGTGTGAGTGTGTGTGTATGTGTGTGTGTGTGTGTGTGTGTGTGTGTGTGTGTGTGTGTGTGTGTGTGTGTGTGTGTGTGTGTGTGTGTGTGTGTGTGTGTGTGTGTGTGTGTGTGTGTGTGTGTGTGTGTGTGTGTGTGTGTGTGTGTGTGTGTGTGTGTGCGTGTGTGTGTGTATGTGTGTGTGTGTGTGATTGGGGTCGATATTCTAATATACACCACGCAGTGTACGCACGGCCAACTCTACGTCAGCCTGTCAAGGGTTGGAATCACACGGAACGTGGTCTACCCCAAGGCACTTTGACCAGTGACCAACGACAGCAACAAACGATTGGAGTTTGCAATCACATTGTTGTCTATTATATACTACTACTACAAATATCAATACATGGGTCCAAAGGGCCCACAATAGGGTGGAGCGAAACACATTTTTTTTGAAATGACAAGGAATAGTTGGGAAATTTTGCCAATGTAACCCAAATTAAAGTTTAAAAATTTCACGTGTCTAATCCAATATCTTCAGGTGCCCAAAGTGCTGATAAAATCGTAAATATGTATATAAACAAAATAGTTATAAATAAATTGTTAAAATTTTCAATTTACTTTTATTAGATCCGAATACCAAAAATATGCTGCAGAATGACCATAACATCGTCACACAAAAGTATGAAACCAATATATTAATATTTAGAGGTGCCCCAAACACAATGAATGATAGCGGTGTGAAGGCAGAAATGCCGCTCTGAAGTTGTGCTGCTGGAAGTGTGTAGGTTGATACCTTCTTTATATTTTGAAGTGTATGGGGCACTCCAATATATCTTAATATAGTGTTGGAGTAGTTCAATTCGAATCAAGCAAAAAATATTCAATGTATTAAAAAAACTCATTTTTTCGACTAAATCTAGATTTTCCACCCCTCTGGGGAGCCTCAACAAATTTGTGTAGAAAGTTTGTACAAAATTTATAT
Source organism: Chionoecetes opilio (assembly GCA_016584305.1). Lineage (NCBI taxonomy): Eukaryota > Metazoa > Arthropoda > Malacostraca > Decapoda > Majidae > Chionoecetes > Chionoecetes opilio. The sequence continues at coordinate 363,084 of JACEEZ010013552.1, read as the reverse complement.
TCAAAACATGTGTTCGTGAACACTTTTCGTGTTATTCCAGCAAAATATTCAAGAAAAAATAATATTTTGATATATTATGATAATTTAAAAAAAATTGTCATAAAACCAAATCTTTGACATATTTGGGGCACCTTAAAACAATTTCACATATACATGAATTTTTTTTAACGTGAATTTCGCACTTTTCGCACAGTTCCCCTACTATTCCAAACGAATCACAGAAAAACTTGCAAAAACGGTCATTTTCGCTCCACCCTAGCCCACAAGCACTTGTAGGCACTAATAAATAAGGTCACTACCAGGGGGCCCTGAGGGGTGATCAACCCACACCATATACCTCCCGCTCCACCCTGGCTTCAACGACGCAAAAAATAAGGTGGGTTGGATTGATTGGACGCTAAGGTAGGTAGGTTGGTAGACACTAAGGTAGTTAGGATTATTAGATAACAGTCTGATGTAAACATATTGCAAGAAGACTTAGATAAATTAAATGAGTGGGTAGTCAGGTGGCAGATGGAATTTAATATTGATAAGTGTAGCGTAATTAATGTTGGTAGAAAAAATTCTGGTAATAGGTACACTATACGCAATGTATCACTGAAAAGATCAGAAGGTGAGAAAGATCTGGAGGTGCGGGTAAGATCGGACCTCCGTCCTAGGAATCAATGTATTGAGGCGTGAAATCGAGCTGATAGGGTGTTAGGATTCATTACCAGGAGTGTTAAAGGTAAAAGTGTTAAAGGTAAAAGTGCTGAGGTTATTCTTACGTTTTATTTGGCTCTAGTTAGACCTCACCTATACTATGCGGTACAGTTTTGGTCTCCATATTACAGGGTAGATATAGCCTTGTTAGAAACAGTGCAGAGAAGGATGACCAAAATGATACAGGGGATGCGTAACTTTAGTTATGAGAAGAAATTGAAGCTATTCAATTTACACTCACTCGAGAGGCGGAGAGTAACGTGCGATCTGATAGCAGTTTTTAAGTGGTTAAAGGGATACAATAAAGGAGGTGAAAGAAAAGTTCTTACGGCTAGTAATCAGGGTAGAACAAGAAGTCACGGATTCAAGCTGGAAAAGCGTAGATTTAAAAAGGAAATAGGTAAAAACTGGTTCACAAATAGGATGGTAAATGATTGGAATGGACTCAGTCGTCTGGTGGTCAGTGTGGAGTCAATAAGGAGAGGAGGCTTGATAAATGCATGGATGGGTATGCAAGGATGATGTAGGTAGTGTTATGTAACAGGAACTACCACGTGTAGGTTTTACAGCTTCTTGTAGCTTCCATATTTTTTTAAGTTCTTATGTTTTTATGTAAAAATGTCACCACCTACCAGCCGCAGCAACGGTAGCTACTACATTTACTTCGATTACATCATGTCTACCATTATAATACAAAAAAAATAATTATAAGCATATTATTACTGTTACTGCTGACAATAATGACAATAGTAATGTTAATACTAATGACAATAATGATGGTATCAGCCGATATCATTATTTTATCTGCAAAATCCGAAACAGCTATCTGAAGTAAACATCTATTTTACCATTTATTTTTCATTTCACTAATTCTTCACTGTTATAACTTATTGATGGATCAATGTGTTTACTTATTTTTATGTTTATATATTTGACTATTCATTCATTTGTCGTTTCTGTATTTCCTGAATTATTTTGTGTGCTATTACTTCTTTCGTTGTACCGATCACTACTGCATTCTTCGGATGCCTTGATCCTCAGAACAATGTTTATTGGATGTTATCATGACTGACTCTCTCTCTCCTTCTCTTTTTTTTTCTTTCTCTCTCTCTCTCTCAATCCCCAGGGTAATTATAATATATTATATTATTATATTATATATATATATATATATTATATATTATATATATTATATATTATATATTATTTTATATATATATATATTATAATATATATATATATATATATATATATATATATATATATATATATTATATATATATAATATATATATTATATATATATATCCGATCACTACTGCATTCTTCGATGCCTTATCCTCAGAACAATGTTTATTGGATGTTATCATGACTGATCTCTATCATCCTTACTTTTTTTTTTCTTTCTCTCTCTCTCTCTCATCCCAGGGTATTATATAATATTATATTTATATATACTTATTATATATATATATTCTATATATATATATATATATATATATATATATATATAATATATATTATATATATATTATATTATATATATATATATATATATATATATATATATATATATATATATATATATATATATATATATATATATATATATATATATATATATATATATATAATATTATATATATATATAATATATATATATATATATATATATATTATATATATATATATATATATATATATATATATATATATATATATATATTATATATATATATATATATATATATATATATATTATATATATATATATATTATTATATATATAATATATTATTATATTATATATATATATATATATATAGTATTATATATATAGATATATAATATATAACATATATATATATATTGTATATATATATATTTATATATATATATATTATATATATATATATATATATATATATATATATATATATATATTATATATATATATATATATATATATATATATAATATATATATATATATATACATGGTGTAACACGAGTTTCTGCAAATATTGATACAGGTAAATGAAATTGTGATTCTCAGTAGAAAATATTTTATACACATATGCTTTTTGAGGCTTCCTTTAGTCGTGATACGTAGTGAAAAATAATCACGTGGGCGGTATTGTCACAGCGGGAAGCGGCGTATGGAGTCACACTCACGAATGCCCCTCCGTGAAATGAAAAATTATTTAATATTAATGTTTACTAGTTATGAAACATAACAGTATGTTATAACCACACATTTGGTATTAATAGATATGATATTTACCAAATAACCAGTACAAGAAAACAGCAGAGCTGTTATAAGCAATAATGCAAAAGGCTACTTGGCATTATGACGGAACGGGTGAAAAGAGATAGACAAGGCGCGAGGCTACCCATCGGACAGCTGAGTGTCAGTCAAACCCTCCCCTGCTCCAACATGATGCCAAGTAGCCTTTTACATTATTAATTATTACAGCCCTGCTGTTTTCATGTACTCCTTATTTGGTAAAATAAAAAGTCAATTAATACCAATTGCGTGGTTATAAGACACTGTTATGGTCCATAACTAGAATAAATTCAGATTAAATAATTCTTAATTTCACGGAGGGGCATACCCGAGTGCAAACTGCATGCCTCCTTAAGCCCCTTCCCTTTGTGATAATACCGATCGCCTTGATTCGTTCTCACTTCGTGTCACGTCTAAAGGAAGCAAAAAGGATATGTGTATATAGCATTTGTTACTTATAATAACACGTTCTTTCATTTGTATATATATTTGCTTGTATATATTGTATGTATAGATATATATAATATATATATATATATATATATATATATATATATATATATATATATATATATATATATATAATATAATATATGTATTATATATATATATATATATATATATATATATACTATATATATATATATATAATATATATATAATTATATATATATATATATATATATATAATATATATATATATATATATATATATATATATATATATATATATATATATATATATATATATATATATATATATATATATATATATATATATATATATATATATGTGCTGCTATAGCGTGCGGTTTACATCGGGGCCTGCAGTCTAAGCTCCCTATCGTGCGGTCTACAAAGATCCCGCCTGACCTGACCTGACTACCCCATAGCTTTAATGTGCATTCTAACAAGTCCACACCTGACCTGACATGACCTGACCTGAGTATCGGGGCCCTACTCAACCTTATAAAATGGAAATCAACGAAGCAATGTCTCAGTATCCTTCTAAAATTCAAGCCGAGAGCATCAGTTTGACACTCTTCCTTTACAATGCTGTTGAAAGAATTCTACAGAATTGTCATCTTAACAGATGAAAAGCGGCTAAATTTTAACGTGAAAGCAATCTTCTGGAAAACACCACTGTGCTTTCTTAGTATATATATATCCGGGCCAGGGCAAGTAGGTGACCAGCCTACCCAGCTGTTCTTCCTTCCTTTCGGGGTTGATAAATGGGTACCTGGGGTAACCTGGGGAAGGTAACTGTGGTAACCCAGGTGCCACACTAGCCCTATGTCCCAGGGTAACGGGTCCTCACCCACCACAGGCTCAAAGACTTCTAAGGGCTAATGCCACGGAGATGAGCACCGAATGCCACGCGCAGCTTAGCGTATGCTCCCATCTTTTTACCTTATATATAATATATTATATATATATAATTATATATATATATATAATAATATATTATATATACATATATATTATTATATATATATATATATATACTATATCATAGACCACTCAAAGACTACTCTATACTGGATTTGCTACTCATTTTGGGCTATTTCCAGTGGAGGCCAGTTTTGCGATTCCTGCCATTTTCGAACATCACTCCCTTTTCCCTTCCTATGGTTTATCAGTATATATGATATACCGTTATCTTCGTAAATGTTTTTTCTATAATATTATCAAATAAAAAACAGTAAAATGCAATAAAGAAATGCCATTATGAGAGAGTTAAGAAATATGCATGAACTTAATATTCACTTGAACTCATCGCCATTTAATATTTTGCGAGAAAACATTTTAGATGCTAGCGATAGAAAGAAGCGGATTTTCTTTAGCTTTCCATTGCTATATTTCGTTTTCTGATAAATGAATCATAACCATGCATACATTAGCGTTAACTAAAAAAATTACATCATCTATCGGGATAATTACCCGATCGATGATGTTATTTACTTAGTTAACGCTAATTTATGCATGGTTCTAATTCATTTATCAGAAAATGAAATATAGCAATGGAAAGCTAATTAAATTCCGCTTCTATTGATATGTTGCATGTAAAAAGTCTTAACGCAAAATATCAAATTGCGATGAGTTTAAATGAATATAAGTTCATGCATATTTCTTCAGAGTCTCATAATGGAATTTCTTTAGTGTATTTTACAGTTTTTTATTTGATAATGTTATAGAACAAACATTCAAGAAGATAACAGTGTATCATTTATACTGATATGCCATAGTCTACTGTATTCATGGAACACTTTTTTACTTGCCGATACGATTGATGATGTTATTTTTTTAGTTAACGCTAATTTAGGAATGGTGGTAATTCATTTATCAGAAAACGAAAAATATCAATGGAAAGCTAATGAAAATCCGCTTCTTTCTATCGCTAGCATCTAAAATGTTTTCTCGCAAAATATTAAATGGCGAAGAGTTTAAATATATATTGAGGTCATGCATATTTCTTCACTCTCATAATGACATTTCTTTAGTGTATTTTAGTTTTTTATTTGATAATATTATAGAACAAACAGTTACGAAGATAACGGTATATCATATATACTGATAAACCTTAGGAGGGGAAATAGGGGTGATGTTCTAAAATGGCAGGAATCGCAAAACTGGCCTCCACTGGTCATGGCCGGGTTGGCGCGGGGCACGAGTAGCAAGTCCAGTATAGATTAGTCCTTGGACCACTGTATACCTGGACTGTACACGCGACAATGTTTTGAATTGCGGGGCTGCATAGGGGCCTGCGGGGCGCCCGACAAAGAGATATAGTGGTCTATGGACTATCATATAGACTGGTTTATCAGTATATATGATATACTGTAATCTTCGTAAATGTTTGTTCTATAATTTATCAAATAAAAACAGTAAAACCCCTAAAATCCCATTACAAGACTTGAAAAAAATATGCTGAACTTAATATTCCTTAACTCTTCCCCCTTTAAACTTTGCGGTAAACTTTTATCTGAAGTTATCAAAAAGGGGCGCACTTTTTTAGCTTTCCATTGCTATTTTTTCGTTTCTAAAATTAATTAGAACCATCATAAATTACATTAAAAAAATACATAAATCACTCGGGTATTTTCCCTATTGATATGTTATTTATTTACTTATATTTTAGTTTTCTGAAAAATGAATTAGAACCATGTTAATTAGCGTTAACTAAAAAAAATAACCTATCAATGGGAAAAATTCCCCGATTGATGATTTTTTTTTATATATTTAACGCTAATTTATCGGGTTTTAAAATCAATTTATCGTAACTAATATAGCAAGGGAAAGCTAATAAATTGCGCTTCTTTTGAACCCTTCAAGAAAAAAGTTGAATCGAAAAAATTTTTAAAATGGCAAAAGATTTTGAAGTGATATTAAATTAAGTTCATGCATTTTTCTTCATCTCGTAATGGCATTTCTTACCGTTTTTTGTGTTTTTTTTTTGAAAATTTTTAGAAACACATATACGAGTTTACAGTAACATATAACTGATAAACCATCTATATGATGCGTAATATATATAATATATAATATATATATAATTATATTTTTAAATATATTTTTATATTATATATATATACTTATATATATATATTATATAATATATATATATATTTATTTATTTTAATATTATATATATAATATATTAATATAATATATAGTTTTTTATATAAAATATATATTAATTTTATATTTTCTTTTAATTTTTAATATAAAAAACCCACTAAACTTTAAATATATATATATTATTTATATTTTTTTTATAATATAAAAAAAAACCAAAAATATAATATATATATTATTATATATATATTATATATTATATATATATTATATATATTATATTAATATATATATATTATATATATATATATATTTTTAACCCCAAGGGGCCCTCCGACTTCAGGGCAATTCGGGCCCATGGAACAGGCCGATTTCCGTGCGCAGTCCGGAAACGGGGGCTATGACTATATATTATATATATATATATAAATATATATTATATAATATATATAATATATATTATTTATATAATATATTTTAATATATTTATATAAAATTCATCAGTTTGGCAGGGAAAAACATTTTTTTTGTCGTTTTTTTGACATCTTTCTCCGAAAAATTGCTGTTCTGAGGGAGGAAAAAAAGCACAAAAAAAAAAGCGGAAGCGGAGAAAGAGAAGGTGATAATATGAAAGAGAAGTATGCAGATAGGAGAGGACGTCGACGGACCGAATGCTACATACCCCAAGAGGCTTATTAGAGCAGGGGGGAGGGAAATATGAGATAAAAAGAAAAGAGAAAGGAGGAGGAAAGGAGATCGCCGATTTTGTTACCTTTTTTTTACTTTCATTTTTTAAATATGTTAAAAGAATAAAAATTATGCTAATAAATAGAAATACCAACAAGAAGAAAAAAAAGGAGCAAATATATATAATATTTTATAATATATTTATATATATATATATATTTATATTTTAATAATATAATATATAAATATATACCCGGGTACAAAAAGGGGAGGGGAGTAGGAGGAGGAAGAAAGACGGGGGTGCAAGAAAAAATAGGAGGAAAATAAAGAATGGGTGAGACTGCAAAAGGGGGCACCATAAAAAAACCTCATCCCTGACTGCCCTTTTTCTACTTCCCAAAGGGCTTTCTCTCTCTCTTTTTTTTTCTTTCTCTTTTTGTCTTTTTTTTTTTCTCTCGGGCTCTCACTTCCTTTTGGTCTCCTCTCTCTCTCTCTCTTTTCCCTTCTTTCCCTCTTCTTTTCCTCTCTCCCTCTCTTTTTCTCTCTCTCTCTCTCTCCCCTCTCTCCTCTCTCCCCTCTCTCCTCTCCCCTCTCTCTCCTCTCTCTCCCCTCCCCCTCTGTTTTTTTTTTTTTTTTTTTTTTTTTTTTAATTTTTTTTTTTAAAAATTATTTTTTAAAAATATATATTATATATATTATATATAAATATATAAAATTTTATATATATATTTTAATAATTTTAATAATATATTTTTATATTAAAATATTATATAATAATTATATAATATTTTAAAATAAATTATAAAATAATATTAATATATAAATATAATTTTAAATTATAAAAATTTTATTTTAAAATTTAAAATATATAAAAATATATATATATTATATATATAAAAAATTATTTTCTATTTATATATATATAAAAATTATATAATTAAATTATATATATAATATATATATAATTATATATATAATTATATATATATATTTTATTATATTTATATATATATATATATATATATTTTATATATTTATATTAATATATATAATATTATTTTAATATATATTTTAAATTAATTATATATATTATATAATAATAATATAATTAATATAATAATATATATTATATTATGTATATACATATATATATATATATAAAATTTAAAAATATATTTATATATATATATAGTATACTAATATATTATATTTCTATATATATTATAATATATATATATATTATTTATAAAACTATATAATAACATATATTATATATTTAATATATTTTATTATTCCCTATTTTATATATTAATTATTTAATTAATATATTTATAATATTTTATAAATATATTATATATATTTTATATTATAATTATTAAAATTTAATTTATATTTTATATCAATATATATTATTAATTATCTTAATAGAATAATATAATATATATATATATCTTTTATATCAAATTTATTATATAATATATATAATATCTATATTATATTATATATATTATAATTTTATATATATATATATTATATATATATTAATAAAATATATATATATTTTTTATATATATTTTAAAATAATTTCAATTTTTTTTATGTTCTGAAATTGTAAAAATTCTCAGTCTAAAGTAAAAAAGCAAGAGAGAGAGAAGATAGGGGAGGGGAGAGAAAGAGAGAGAAAGAGAGAGAGAGAGGGAAAGAGAGAGAGAAGAGAGAGAGAGGGGAGGGGAAGAGGGGGAGAAAGAGAGAGAGGGGAGAGAAGAAGAGAGAGAGAGAGAGAGAGAGAGAGAGGAGAGAAAAGAGAGAAGAGAGAGAGAAGAGGAGAGAGAGAGAGAGAGAGAGGAGGAGAGGGGGAGAAGAGGAGAAGGGGAGAGAGAGAGAGAGAGAAGAGAGAGAGAGAGGTAGAGAAAAGGGGAGAGAGGGGAAGAAAAGAGGAGAGAGAGAAGAGAAGGAGAAAAGAGAGAGAGAAAAAGGGGAGAGAGAGAGAGAGGGAGAGAGAGAGAGAGGAAAAGAAAAAGGGAGAGGAGAGAGAAGAGGAGAGAGAGAGAGAGGAGAGAGAGAAGATGAGAGAGAGAGAGGAGATAGATGAAGAGACGTTTCTCCCTCTTTGGGCAGGCCCTCCCCCCCGCCGTGAGCTTGTAAGGCAGGGCCCGTATGGCCTGTAAGACCAGAGCGACTGCCCTTAGAGATGCAGTTGCTCGCCTTCCGAGGTGGAAGGAGGACGACAAGAGCGGAGGCCCCCGGACGAGTGGACGAAGAGAAAGCCACGGAGATCGAGCCGTGCGCAGAGAGAGAGATGAGCAGCCCAGAGAACCCCAGAGAGAGAGAGAGAGAAGAGAGAGAACCTGAGGAGAGAGAGAGGAGACGAGAGAGAGAGAGAGAAGAGAGAGAGCAGAGAGAGAGAGAGAGAGAGAGAGAGAGAGAGGGGAGAGAGAGAGGAGAGAGAGATAGAGGAGAGATGGAGAGAGAGAAGATGAGATCGGGGAAGTCGGAATCCCCCCCCCCCATCCGAGAGAGCCCCTTTGACTTTACTTGAAGAGACGAAGGAAGACCGGCAAGATCGGAAGAGAGAATGAGGGACGTAGAGAGAGAGAGATGGGTCATGAGAGAGGAAGAAGCCGCCCCCGAGAGAGACAGAAGAGATTTTTGAGAGGAAAGGAGAGAGAGATGAGGAGAGGAGAGAGAGAGAGAGACGAGAGAAGGAGAGAGAGAGAGAGAGAGAGCGAAGACAGCGCGGATTGTAGAGGAGAATGAGACGGAGGAAGAGAGAGAGAGACCCCCCCCCCGGGGAGAGGAGAGAGAGATAGAGATCGAGAGCCGAGACCCGCAGATCCCCGGGCCCGCAGGAACCTCCGAGAGGGAGGCAGACGAGCATGGACCCGAGCGAGGAGAGGACCCGAGAGTTTCCGGGATTCCCGGAGGAGGAGATGCCAGAGGGAGAGTCTGGTAATCCTCCGAGATGATGCTAGGACTAGCGAGAGGACTTGATACGAAGCGAGGAGAGGATGACGAGGTAGATTTTGAGTATCTTTTTTGAGAACGAGAACGAACGGTTACCGAGAAGATGAAGAGCGCAGAGAAGAAGAATGAGAGAGTGACCAGGCAGGAGTGAGAGATAATTATGAGGGAGGAGAGTGTCTACGAGTTCAATGGAATACTAGCAGTAGAACGAGAGAGAGAGAGAACGACGAAAATACCTTAACACAACGTTTTCACACCTCTGTATATTGTCACCTTTTCTAACCCTCGTTTGTATCTCCTTAACGCCCGTATTGGACGCGATTTTTAGAGCCCACAAACAACTTGTACACTGGGAACTTGAAAAAAAAGAGAATTTGTTCCATCCGCTCTAGACCCTCCCTTACCTATTCTGTACATAGTCACCTCTGTTGAGAATTGCCTACTGTATATAGTTCCGTCAGGAACGAACCATCTACTGCCCTTGACAACGTTCATATCAGTTAGCACAGAATGAAGGGAGGGCGCCGGCTAGTGTTTTTTTTTCCCACCCTTTTTGTTTTTCTATAATTGTTTTATTAAATTCTACCTAGATGAACATCCATAATACTATATATTATAATATATATATATATATTATATGATATATATTATATATACATATACATGCAGGTTTTGGGATATGTAGTAAGTCGGGTTCCTCGGCAGGGTTACAGACGCTTACAAGGGGTCTGGATTGCATAGTCTTCACTTTCTCATCTCCTTTATCATTACCATGCTATTTTTCTTTTTTCTATCTCTCTCCTACTCTCCCTCTCTCTCTCTCTCCTCTCTCTCTCTCTCTCTCTCTCTCTCTCCTCGACCTCTCTCTTCTCTCTCCTTTCTCTCTCTCTATTCTCTCTCTCTCTCTCCTCTCTCCTATGATATATACTACATATATATATATATATGATATATACTATATATATATATAATGAGAGGATATATATATATATTATATATATAGATATCCTACTATATGCAGCTACATGTTGTTGTGCATGTGCAATTTAAATGTTGGTGTGGGTGTTTGTGTGGTGTGTGTGTTTGTGTGTGTGTGGTAGGTGTGTGTGTGTGCCTGTTGTGTGTGTGTGTGTGTGTGTATGTATGTGTGTGTGTGTGTGTGTGGGTGTATTTGAGTGTGTGTGTGTTTTTATGTGTGTGTGTGTGTATGTTTTGATTTGTCTTTCTCTTCAAGGAAATGTGTGAGCTTAATTTACATAAACAATGGAGATAGTTCGTGAAGGTTTATCCATTGGCAAGGTACTGGAAGACGCCTTGTGAACTTGTGAGGCTTATAAGCATAGGTTTAAATATTCTAGAATACTAGTATTTTCATAATTTCAACACTAACAATAACGAATGATAGGATGATTACGAGTAAATATCATACCCTCGAAAAGTTTTTTCATTTGTTATCAAATGATCAAGATTATCGCCCTCATGAACTTTTTAGTGGTTTACATAAGCAGTAACTTTCGTTTTTACGTTATTCCATTTTTCTTTTTACACATTTCCGATTTGTCTTACAATAAACTCCATCCTCTGCTTGCACCGTGCATGTCACTCGCTGCCTCAAACATTTCTCATCAGCGCTCCTCGATGAAACGACTGTGGCTCACGAACCCAAAGCTCAAAAGACAGCGTCGCGGGCGAAAACGCCGACTGGACAATGTCCGACCTCTTGCTACCTACCATCCAGTGTTACAATAGCACCGACCATTCTTCAGCCCTCCCTTTCTCGACGGTGCCTCTCATCTTTTATCTAACTTTTAGTAACGACTACCCCCTTTCCTGAACTCACATTCCTCGGTTCTCTTTACTTTTATGTTTCTTAATGTATGTCACCGTCTTTTGGTCTGATCTACAATAGGTTTCCAAGGGTGCATCTCGTCTAGGCCATTTCCTCTCTTTCTCACACTACCCTCTCGTTTCATTGGATTTTCTCGATACGCTGGCCCCTGCTAGGTATGGAGAGGAAAAAACACGATTGGTTTGATCGGGATCGAGTGTTTACTCCATGTTCTGCACGCTTTGGGAGAGCACAGCCTACGGTAGGGAAAGATATGGAGAGTAGAGATGAATACTAGGAGAAGAACAGACCTTGCACCAGCTCCACTCTCCTAGTGTTAGGGTGTTCGGTTATGATGAGTCAACGACTCTAATGTTTTGTTTGTTCAAACGGAGGACAGTAAGCCAATAAACAAGGTCTTCATAATTTGACATGTATATATCTGTATTTTTCTAAAGACTTATTTATATGATTGCGTAGCTTAAGTCAACTTTTCTATGATATATAATTTTCCTATTCAAATAAAGTTGTTTGTTCAGATATGGAATTAATTCCTTTAAAATTGTATGTTCTTATGATTTAGTGATGTGTTGTTTATCCTCTTTTGTAGTTTATGTGTTCTCATTGAATCACGAGAAACCAATATAAGTCGTCCGTCTCTCTTCCTTCTTAGACGGAGGAGTAGCGTCATAATGATGAGCATATAGAAGAGATATATGTGGGTGGCACATACTGTGGGAAGCCATGAAGTAGCACAAGAAGACTATAACATAGTCGTGAAATATTACTCTAGCTACTCCATCTCATCTCCTCACACTATCAGACTCTCTCTCTCTCTCTACTCGCTCTAATCTCTCTACATTCTATGTAGTCCCTTCTATCTACATATCTCTCCTCTCTCATTCGATGGTCTCATAACTACTCTACAGGATCACCTTCCCTTAAGACCCCCTATTACCGACAGACATCCCACCTGTTCACTCATACCTCTCTCTAGCCCACTCTCTCTACTCTCCGTTCTCCTCTCAGTCATCTCTCTCTAACCTCTCTCTCATCTCTCTCTCTCTCATCTCCTCTCCTCATCCTCTCTCTCTCTCTCTATTCTCTCTCTCTCTCTCCTCTCTCTCTCTCTCGCTCTCTCTCGCTTCTCTCTCTCTCTCCTCTCTCACGCTCTCTTCCTCGCTCTCTGCTCCATCTTTGTTCTAGATATGAGTCCTCTCTCTATCACTCTCTCTCATTCATTATCAAGCAACAACCAAGCCATCCTTCCTTTAAGTATTTTTTTCCTTCTTCTATTTACATAAATTTTTCCTTTGTCTTCTTTTCGCAGCTAACTTACCGTAACCTAACTATGGCTCTCTTCTCATCATTCGTTTTCTTGTTCCCTTCATCCCTGTAGTGAACCCGGTGCCTCCCCAGGGACACCGGAATGTTTGTGTCATCGTGTATAATTCACCATAAACACGGCATCACCTACATATTTCCAATGCTAGGTGTTTCCTACCGAACTATATGATCGTCCCAGATCTATCGCACTACCCTTATGATGCTTCCAACCTGTTATTCTTCTACCCCCCTTCTAAAACCTTTCACTGCATCTGGGATGTTGTCACTTTATGGATGTTTCCACCACTTGTGCTAGCATTATTAGTACTTCCTCTTATTCCTCCTTCTGTTCTTCGTACCCGGATTTATGTCACTTCCTCCATGTTCAGTGTCCATTATTATCCTACTTTTGTGTGTGTTTTTGTCTTGGATATTTTCTCTACTTACTTTTCTACTGAACATTTTGTTGTTTTTGCAAAGTGTTTTTTCGATTTTAGGCCACGTTTCTTTGTTTCCATCTCTCTCTCTCTCTCTCTCTCTCTCTCTCCTCTCTCTCTCACTTCTCTTCTCTCTCTCTCTCGCTCTCCTCTCTCTCTCCTCTCTTCTCTCCTCTCTCTCTCTCTCTTCTCTCTCTCTCTCTCTCCTCTCTCTCTCTCTCTCTCTCTCTCTCTTTCACAACATTCCTTCTATCTCTTACACGTATGTTGCATCTCCTCTCTCTTTTATAACCCACCTTGTTACCGTTGCCGTCCTCCTAATCTAGAAACCGTCAGGGTGGCTCGGTTGGTAGAGCTGCGGGTTCGCGTGTGCAGCGTCCCTGCGCATTCGGTCAGCGGTTCGAGCCCACCAGGTTCGTCCTGGCGTGGTGGCACTTTGTATAGTCATTAACCTTGTAGTTGGTACTGGCAAAGCTGTCAGATAGGGATTCAAAGAGTATCTAAATCTTATCATAATCTAGATTTTCCTTCAATTTACTTGCACCTCTGATTTTCTTGCCTTTTTACCTTTAAACTGCCTTCTCTTTTACTCGACCCCTTGTCCCCTCTATATTTCGCAGTTCTTATCCTCTTCACTGTCGGTTCTCACTGCCTTTGTCTGATAACTACCATCCTCTCTCATCTCATCACGTTCACGTGATTCAAGCGTACCACTTATCCCCTCTTAAAGCACTACCTTCGTGACACGCAAAACACAGCGAGCGAGAGAGAGAGAGGAGACGATGAAGGAAGAGGAAGAGAGAGCGATGCGAAAGGAAGAGCGAAAGACGTAGAGACGAGAGATAGAGAGAGAGACCGGGAGAAGAGAGAGAGAAGAGAGAGAGAGAGATGATGAGGAATGAGAGAGGAGAGGAGGAGAGAAGAGGAGAGAGAGAGAAGAGAGGAAAGAATCGAGAGGGGAGAGAGGAGGAGACGGAGAGATTGAGAGAGAAAGGAGAGGAGAGATGAGGAGCAGAGGCACGAAGAGAGAGAGAGAGACGGAGAGAAGAGAGGAGGGAGATTCGCGGGATGAGAGTGATGGGGGTAGAGAGAGAGACCACCGAGAGACGGGGAGGACGAGAGAGTGAGAGAAGAAGCAGAGAGAGAGAAGAGAGAGCAGCGAGCCCGGAGGGAGAGAGAGAGATGTTGAAGAGGGAGAGAGACTGGGAACCGAGAGAAGACGAGGAAGCGAAGACGAAGACGAGGAATAGAACGGGAAGGAAACGACGACACGAGACGAGAAGAAAAAGAGGAGAGGAAGCAGAGAGAGACGAGAGAGAGATGAGAGGAAGGACAAGAACGAGAAGAGTGCACGGAGAGGAGAGAGAGAGAGAGAGGAGGGCGAGGAGGCGAAGAGAGAGAGAGGAGACGAGGACAGCCCCCCTCGGAGAAATAAAGAGAGGAGAGAGAGAGAGGATGAGAGAAAACAAAATTGAGAGAGATGAAATGGTATTACAGAAGTCATAATGAGTTTTATCTCTTAATATTAAGAAAGAGCGAGGGGGGAAATGAAGATAACAACAAAGATTAACAGGGGAAGAAAACAAAGGGGAGATTAGGATGAACAGGAGGTAAAACTAGGTAAAAGGGTGATTATAGTGTTGGAAATTGCATTGATAAAGGAGGAAGAAAAATTGGAACTAACGAAGGATATGCAAATAGTATGCGAACCCAATATACCTATTTACTGAAATTTAGAATGCATATTATAGTATTTTGTTATGTTATGTATTATAGTATTCTATGAGAGTATTATGATGTTTTGGACGCAATATAGGCTACATATTACTGTTATCATATTCGTCTTGCTTAAAAATGCATCATAAATATTATATCATATGCCATTTTTTGAGGCCAAAATATCACGTGACCGCGGCACGCGCGATTGGTTGTGACGTACATAACTAACAGTATCACAATCCTTGCCTATGATGATTGGCTCTTGATGGCATCGGCAGACCGTCAGTATCTTTTTAACATGGTTGTGTGTGTGTCATGGGTGTGTGGAAGGCGCTCTCATTATATTTGTTCCTCTATGAGTTCGTCTATCTGTCTAGCTGTACATGTCACTGCAGGTACATTAGAGCTCCCTATAAGGAATTACCATGCCAAAAGTCATCACTTGCTTGTTGTCATAAACCCCTGTCTATCTAGTTCTTTCTCATAAACTACAACTTATTTATTCAAAAACAATGAGGATCTACCACATCACCTGAATGAGGATTACTGACAATCTTGCGGTAACCGAGGTTATGTATATTAAATGTAATGTTGAGCGGCCGCTCGACAGATGTACTGGTCCGTAACATAATACTAGTTGGTGACGTCAAATAATGGAGCCAGTAGTTTTAGTCCGCTTAGTTTTTTTCTGTACTTAAATTTGCTATTGTGTGTGTGTGTATGTGTGTGTGTGTGTGGGTGTGTGTGTGCATGTTGTGCTGTGTGTGGTGTGTGTGTGTGTGTGTGTGTGTGTGTGTGTGGGTGTGTGTGTGTGGTGCGTCGTCGGTGTGTGTGTGTGTGTGTGTGGGTGTGTGTGGTCGTGTGTGTTGGTCGTGAGTGTGTGTGTGTGGTGTGTCGGTGGTGTGGTGTGTGGGTATGTGTGTGTTATCAACCCATGGTCTTGTCCACGCGAGCTGGCTCGCGATCGCCCCGTTCTCACCCTTCAGTGCAACTTGGCGCTCATTATTACGATCTTTGGGGTAATGTCTGGGACCTCACATACCACACATCCCCATCCCCTGCTCAAAGGGGACAGTACCCGCCCGAATTTGTCAGTGAAAAATCCCCGGAGCGCGAGGATGTCGAACCGCCTACCCACATAATGGAAAGGAACCAGCCAACGATATCAACCAGGGACCATGGCCGCAGTTTTTTTATAGTATTTTTTTTTTATTTTTTTTTTATGCACACAAAGGTATCTGGCCAAGGGCACAACAAAAAATGGGTAACACAAAAGCCGCTTAGTGCCAGTCCCTATAAAGAAGCAGTAAGCGAACTAAAATAAAAAGAGGGGGTGAGCCAATTAGTTCGGGAGGTGTCTTGTTATATTCTTTTGAAAAGATTATGTCATAGGAAAGTGGGAAAATAGAACCATGCAACTGAGAGTTCCCCAGAGAGTACCAGTGAAAGGGCTGAAAGAGAAATATATACTGATTAACTCTCTGCATGAGGAAGATGGACAGAATAGGGAATAGAGATGAAGTAAGGAAAGTCTTGTGAAAGCGACGGGACGAGAGGCGGAGGGGGGAGGCAGGGTGGGCGGTGCATGCAGTGTAGCAAGTTCAGAAGAGCTCCGTGAGCATGAAAAAACGTAGAAGAGAGCAAAGAAGGAACATTGTGGCGTATTTAAAGATTGAAGGACAGTCAGCAGAGGAGAGGAGTTGATGAGACGAAAAGTTTGAATCGACACCTGTTTAGGAGAGCTGTAGTGATGGATCCTCCCCAAAACATGTGAAGACATATCCCAATACAGGGGCGGCTAAGGAGCCCTTAGAGAGCAAGCACACATAGGAGGGAAAAAAAAACAGGACGCACACGCACACAGGAGACCTAAATTCTTAGAAGCTGTCTAGCAAAGAAGATGAGATGGATTTTCCTATTCAAATTTAGAAAGGATAGTCCTAGAATGTCATGTAGAAGAAGGCGACAGTGAGTGCATGAGAAGAGGGGGGGATAGTTATTTGGTAGGTTTGCGAGTAGCAGTAGATAGGTGAAGGAAATTGGGTTTTGAGGGAATTGAACAAAACAAGGGTGCTTTTTAGCCCCAATCAGAAATTATAGAGAGAAAAATACAGAATTAGGCGCTCCGTTGGTGGTCATCTCTCCGTGAATCACTTAGTTCCTGTTGATTGGTTTGTCTAATAACGACGTTGAAAAATGGAGGTATAGAATCATCACAGCGTAGGGTGAGTGGATAGGGCTTTGAGTTAGACTTAGAAGTCATTAATGAATAATAGGAAAGAGAGTGGGTGATATGACAAAACCCTGGGGGAAAACCACTATTGAAGATTAGGAGAAAGAAAAAACAATATGTCCGTCTACAGTAGCTGCAATAGAACGGTTTGAAGGAAACTTAAGAAAAGGTTACAGAGAGAAGGATAAGAAACCGAATGAGGGTAGGTTTGGAAATAAAAGGAGTGTGCCACCACCAGGGACTACAATCAAAAAGCTTTTGGATATGTCACACGGGCAACAGCAAAAAGTCTCACCGAAACACAAAAGGAGGATGACCAAGATTCCAGTTAGGAATGCTAGGAAAGATCTGCCACAGTAGATCGACTCTTTACGGGGAAAAACCGTACTGACGATCAGATAGAAGAGTGTGAGAGATAGATGCCTGAAGAATCTTCTTATTAAGTATAGATTCAAAAAACTTTAGATAAGGCAGGAAGTCAAAGCTATAGGACGGTAGTCTTGAAGGACTAGAACGGTCACCCTTCTTAGGAACAGGTTGGAATGTTGGATGTGAGCAAATTTCAGCAAGGAAGGAAAGGTGGAAGAGAATGAAGGACAAAGACGAAAAAGTTTTAACCAGGCAGGTTGCAAGCACAGAAGCACAGTTTTGGAACACTAGGAGGTGACTCCGTCAGGACCGTAAGCCTTCCGAGGATCTAGGACAGAAAGGGCAAAGAAAACACATTAGCGAAGGATCTTAATGACCAGGCACTAATATAGTCGAGGGTGGCATGGAGAGAAGGAACAAGTCCTTCATCACACCAGAGATGAAGTTTAGCAAAGGGTGAGAGCGAAGAGTTCCAGTTAAGAAAGTAGATGAGACAGCGGTGGAGCATCTGGGTGAAGCTTAGGGGGGAAGAGCAGAAGAAAAAAATTCGTTTTAGAGATGTTATTTGCTAGATGCCACAGAAGTCACGAGGAGGAATGATTCAGAAAAGGATTTTGGACATTTTTCTATGAATGCAAAGAGATTTTTGCGTAAGTTGAATTACAGATTTGGCATGATTACGGGGCAGAATATAAATGCATGAGTTTCAGGAGATTGATGATTACGGTCCCGTGTTAGTGAAGCCACCTTCTATGTCTCGGACAGCATGAGAACAAGCAGTAAACCAAGGTGACGACTTTAGATTAGAGAAAGTTGTGGAATATACGCCTCCATGCAGGGACTATGACCTCAGTGTATGCGCTCTGCACAAAGAGAGGGTCTTTGACATGGAACAGCAGTAATCATTCCACATGAAAATAGAGTAGTACTGCCTATAGGTTCTTCCCACTTAGCTGAGTGAGAGTGCCAGAAGCACCTCCGCTTAGGTGGGTCCCGAGGGCGGCACCGGAGCGATAGGACCAGGTTACAGAAATAAGATTGTGATCGGAGGAACCCAACAGAGATAATACAAAGTTTCACAGAGTAAGCAGAAGGGTTAGTAGTTAGGAAAAGATCAAGAATGTTGGGCGTGTCTCCAAGGCGGTGAGGGAATACGGGTAGGGTGCTGTACACATACATACATACGGTAATGTATGTATGTGTATGTATGTGTTGTGTGTGTATGTGTGTGTGTGTGTGTGTGTGTGTGTGTGTGTGTTTTTTTGTGTGTGTTTTTCTGTGTGTGTGTGTGTGTAGTGTGTTGGGGTGGTGTGGTGTGCCGTAATTTACCCACGGTTTTGGTCCACGCAGCCGGACTCGGTTGGCCCGGTTTCTCCCCCAAGCAAGCCTTTTTCCATAGTGACTCGATCTTTGTGTTATTGGACTAAAAAAAAATAAAGAAGTAAACAGAAACCGAATTTTCATTTTAAAAATCCGGGAAGAGCGGGATGTGAACCGCTAACACAGAATGGGGGCCAAGATCTTATACTTTGCCTCTTGCCAGCCGTGTTTGTGGTTTCGTTGTGTGGACCTGGTTGTTCGTGTGCGTTGTGTGTGGTGTTGTGTGTTATTTGTGTGTGTCGTGTGTGGTGTGTTTGTGTGTTGTGTGGTTTTGTGGTGTTGTGTGGTTGTCAGGTGGTCAATTGTTTTTACTAGTTTATTTTTCCCTCTCCACCTTATGCCCTCCTCCAATTCTTACTCCTCTCTCTATTTTCTCACTTGCCGCCATCCAACTTCGGTTAAGAACACCAATCTCTCTTCTCAGCTCTCCTTCTGGTGTTCCCCCGGGTTTGGGCGTGCTGTCCCGGTTTTCTGCTTCTATTTCCACTTAATTCATGAGGTTCCTTCCCATGGCTTTAACCCTTTGAATAGAGGTTCTTACTAACCCCTAAGTAAAAATGTAAATCCCACCCTGAACCAAAGGAATCTTCCCTGCCTTTTTATCTTCTAGTTTTTTTCTCAACTCTCCTCTCTCTCGCTTCTCCATCTCTCTCTCTCTCTCTCTCTCTCTCTCTCTTTTCTCTCTCCCCTTTCTCTCTCTCTCTCTCTCTCTCCCCTCCCCTCTCTCTCTCTCTCTCTCTTCTTCTCTTTTTCTCTTCTCTCTCTCCTCTCTCTCTCTCTCTCATCTCCTCTCTCCTCTCTCTCTCCCCTCTCGTCTCTCTCCATCTTCTCTCTCTCTCTCTCTCGCCCCGCTCGCCCCTCCTCTCTCTCGTCTCTCTCTCTCTCTCTTTTCTATCTCCTCTTCTCTCTCTCTCTTCTCTCCTCTCTCTCTCTCTCTCCTCTCTTTTCTCTCTCTCTCCCTCTCTCTCTCTCTCTCTCTCTCTTCATCTTCGCCATCTTTTTTATTCTGATTCTGATTCTCATCGGATTTTTTCATCCCCTTGCTTTGGGAATAGAAGCAGAGTTTAGAGGAGATGGAAAAAAAAAGAAGCAGAAACAGAGTAAATGGCAATATAAAATGGATTCAGGTAATACCCCGACGAGCCTCTTAAAAACTAGTGTATAATTGGCGCAGAGAGGGAAGGACTCACATGTACGAGTAGTAAGATCGTTACCTTCCTCCCTCCCTGAGTGGAGTGGAGAGAGAGAGAGAGAGAGAGAGGGGAAGAGAGAGGGGAGAGAGAGATGAGAGAGAGAGAGAGAGAGAGAGAGAGAGAGAGAGAGAGAGAGAGAGAGAGAGGGGAGAAAGAGAGGGGAGAGAGAGAGAGAGAGAGAAGAGAGAGAGAAGAGAGAAGGAGAGCGAGAGCGAGAGCGGGAGAGGAGAGAGAAGAGAGAAGAGAGAGAGAGAGAGAGAGAGAGAAGAGAAGAGGGAAAAAGAGAAGAGAGAAGGAGTATTTGCTGGTTAGTAAAGGGCCGGAATCAAACCAAAGATCTTTTAAATTTCCCCCAAACGGTACCCTTTTATTCCTTTTCCCCCCCCCTTTTGGTATTACACTTTCCTGCCCTTCCCCTCTTCAAGTCACCTAAATTTCAAATCCATTCTTTGTAATCTGCTTACTGTCCCCGGGCAATGCCTCTCCCCCCTTAAATCCTCTTTATTCCTCCTTCCCTCCCGCCTTTCCTCATTCTCGTCCTTCTTTTTCCCCGATAAATTGTAAGCTCTCACAACATTGCCGAGGGGCTACACATACAAACAGACACACACACACATACACACACACACACACACACACACACACCACACACACACACACACCACACGCACACACACACCACACACACACACACACACACACAACACCACACACACACACACAACACACACACGCACACACACACACACACACACACACATACACACGAACACACACACACACACACACCTACACACACACACACACACATATCCGTTGTCTTTTTTTTAGTTGCACAGATTTTTTACCTACACCCTATTTCTTTGCTATTCTAGTGATGTCCTTCATATGTATTTTTGCTTTTAATTGGTGTGTCCCGGTTTTCTATATATATTAATTGTCTTTTTCAGTACCTGTGTGTGTGTGTGTGTGTGTTTGTTTGTTTGTTTGTGTGTGTGTGTGTGTGTGTGTGTTTGTGTGTATGTGTGTGTTTGTGTGTGTGTGTGTGTGTTGTATGTATGTGTGTATGTGTGTGTGTGTGTGTGTGTGTGTGTGTGTGTGTGTGTGTGTGTGTGTGTGTGTGTGTGGTGTGTGTGTGTGTGTGTGTGTGTGGTGTGTGTGTGTGTGTGTGTGTGTGTGTATACGTGTGTGTGTCCGTGCATGCGTATGCATAATTATTGATAGGTTAATCTGTTGTCAGTTAGATAAACAGAAAGAAAAGGGAGTTAACGAACAAGTGAGAAAGGGAATTATTATTTTACATCAAAAAAGAACTTGCCGAAGGCGGTGAATAAAAGCTCGCAAGCTGCCAGCCTCACAAATAAGACTAATATTATTAGGAAAGCAGGGTGGATAATTTTAGTTCCAAAGGTGTCCTGATGCTTCTCTCCTGAAAAAAAAATTCAGTTCTATGAACCTGAAAATATAGAAACAGGATGAGAGTTCCAGTGTTTACCAGTGAAAGGGAAGAATGAGTGAAAATACTGGTTAACTCTTGCATCAGCCAGATGAATAGAATATGGATTATAATGAATAGAATGTCTTGTGCAGCGAGACCGCGTTATGGGGGGAGGCATGCAGCTAGAAAGTTCAGAAAAATAATTAATATGAAAATAACGGTATAAGATTGCAAGAGAGAGAAACAGCATTGCGGCATTGATATAAAGATTGAAAACAGTCATTCAGAGGAGTGGTGTTGAGACGAAAAGCTTTTGACTCTACCCTGTTTGGGAAAGCTGTGTGAGTGGATCCCCTAAAACAAGAGAGGCACATTCCATACGTGGGCAGATAAGGCTCCTGTATAGAGCAAGCAACTGGGAGGGAGAAAAATATGGACGCAAACGCCACAAGACACCTACCTTCTTAAAAGCTTATTTAGCAAGATATGAGATGTGATATTTCCAGTTCAGATGTTTTGTAAGGGAGAGTCAAAGAATGTCCACTGTAGAAGAGGGAGACTGTAGAGTGTGTGCAATTGGAGAGGAGGGGATAGTTGTTTGGAAGGTTATGTCGAGTAGATGGAGGAAAATATTGGGATTTTGAGGCAAGGTAAAGAAAAGAAGGGAAAAACAGATATGTAAGAAGTCAAAACAATAGGATAGTAGTCTGAATGATTAGAACGGTTACCCCTCTTAGGAACAGGTTGAATGTGAGCAGAATTCCAGCAAGAAAGAAAGGTGGAAGTAGATAGACAAAGATGGAACATTTTTATCAGGCAGGGTGCATGCACAGAAGCACAGTTTTTTTAGAACAATAGGAGGGACTTCGTAAGCTTTCCGATGATCAAGGCCAGAGAGGGGATAAATAAACATCATCGCAAAGGATGTTAATAACAGGCATCATATAGTCAGAGGTTGGAGAAGGAGGAACACGAACTTCATCAACCAGAGTGGAACTTTTAGCAAAGGTTTGATCAAACAATTCAGCTTTGAAAATAAATGAGATAGCTATGGAGCCATCGGGGTGAAGCATAGGAGGGGAAATACATAAACAAAATTAATTGTTATAAATGCTTTTGCTTAGGTGCCAGAAGTCACAAAAGCAATTTGACATATACAGATTTAGATATATTCTAAGAATAAAGGAGTTTCTGATAAGTTGAAGAAAATGTTTGGTATGATTATGTGCAGAAATATAAAGCCGATGAGTTTCAGGAGATGGATGATTACCATACATATATATAAGTCTGTGAGCTTCTTCTCTTTATTAGACAACATGTAAACAAGCCAAGTTAAGCCAAGGTTTACTGGCTTTAAGATTAGAGAAAGTATTCGGAATGTATACCTCCATGCCAGAAGCAATGACCTCCGTTATGCGCTCTACACAAAGATATGGGTCTCTGACATGGAAGCAATAATCATTCAACGGAAAATCTGAGTAATAATGTCCTAAGTTCTCCCACTTAGCTAAGGTGTAATGCCAGAAGCACGTCCACTTAGGTGGGCCCCGCGGCAGGATCGGAGTGATATAACATGTTACATACATAAGATTGTAATCAGAGGAGCCAACGGAGATAATATTTCAGGAGAGTAAACTGAAGGGTTAGAGGTCAGGAATAGGCATAGACCACTATAAACCTGGACTGCGCACGGAATATCGGCCTGTCGCACAAGGGCCTGAAGTCGGAGGGCCGCTCGGATTCATATATATATATATATATATATATATATATATATATATATATATATATATTATATATATATATATATATATACATATATATATATATATATATATATATATATATATATATATATATATATATATATATATATATATATATATATATATATGTATATATATATATACGGATCATATAGACTGGTTTATCAGTATATATGATATACTGTAGTCATCGTAAATGTTTGTTCTATAATATTATCAAATAAAAACCAGTAAAACACGCTAAAGAAATGCCATTACGAGACTGAAGAAATATGCATGAACTTAATATTCAATTCAACTCTTCGCCATTTAAAACTTTGCGAGTCAACTTTTATCATGAAGGGTATCAATAGAGACGCAATTTAATAGCTTTCCATTAATATATTTCGTTTTCGGATAAATGAATTAGAACTATGCATAAATTAGCGTTAAATAAATAAATAAAATCATCAATCGGGTAATTTTCCCGATTGATGATGTTATTTATTTACTTATATATTTATTTTCTGATAAATGATTTAGCAACATGTATAAATTAGCGTTAACTAAATAAATAACCTCTTCAATCGGGAAAAATTACCCGATTGATGATTTTATCTATTTATTTAATGCTAGTTTATGCATGGTTAAAATTCATTTATCAGAAAACGAAATATATCAAAGGAAAGCTAATAAAATTGCGCTTCTATTGATACCCTTCATGATAAAAGTTGACTCGCAAAGGTTTAAGTGGCGAAGAGTTGAAGTGAATCAGAGTCTCGTAATGGCATTTCTTTAGCGTGTTTTACAGTTTTTTATTTGATAATATTATAAAAAAAACATTTGCGAAGATTACAGTATATCATATATACTGATAAACCAGTCTATATGATAGTCCATAGACCACTATATATTTTTGTCGGGCGGGCCGCAGCCCGCTATGCAGCCTGGCAATTTCAAAACATTGTTGCGTGAACAGTCCAGAGATATAGTGGTCTATGGAATAGGTCAAGAATGTTGGGCGTGTCTCCGAGGCGATCAGGAATTCGGGTAGGGAATTCGGGTAGGGTACTGCAACAGCGTGCAGGTAGCGTTTTTAATGTCGTAAGCAGTAGGAAAGCATACCTGCTTTTTGAAAATAAACACATGTGATACTGCGTATAGTAAGTATGTTGATGCACAATTATCTCATGTAACACAGCTATGTGTCTTTGTTAGACAATAAAACAAACTTCAAATAGCAAGATCGGCAAACTTTATTGAGGCAATTTGAAATTGACCCCCAAAAATGTACTGCCGTTGAATAGGAGGCGTAGAGGTTGGCAGCTTGTAGTAAAGTTTACCATTGTAGGGTGCGAATGAAACATTGGTTAACTTTGGCAATAAAATAAGAAAAAAATGTGAATACGTTACTGAAGCGCAATTTATCTTTTGTGCAAGGAAATTTCATTTTGTTACATGTAACAAAAGACTGGACGAGGGAAAAACGAAAGACGTAACAAAAAACCTGAATAGTTACCAGTCCATATAAAAAAAACATTAAGAGAATATATGAATAGTGGTCGGCCAATTTAGTTCGGGAGCTGTCTTGTCACTCCTCTCTTGAACAAAATTAAGTCGTTAGAGGATGGAAAAAAAGAAACAGGATGAGAGTTCAATAATTTACCAGTGCAGGGGATAAAATAGTGAAGATACTGGTTAACTACTGCATTAGGAAGATGGCCAGAATAGGGATGATAATGAGTAGAACATATTGTGCCGCGAGGCCACGGGAGGGAGGGAGGCATGAAGTTAGCAAGTTCAGAAGAGCACCTAGCTCTTCTTCTTGAAAATAACGGTAGAAGATAGCAGGGGAAGCAACAATGTGGCAGTGATTTAAAGATTGAAGTCATTCAGTCAGAAGATGGGAGTTGATTAGTCGAAAAACATTTGACTCACCCTGGTTTGGAAAATAGTGTGAGTGGATCCCCCTCAAACATGAGAGACATACTCCATACATGGGGTTAAGGCTCTGTAGTCGGAAGAACATGTATGCAGCATGGGTTTCTTCAGCCGCAGAAGACAGATCAAGCAGGAAGGCGGTGGCCGAATGGTTAGTGTCTTGGAGTGGTGAGGTCGATGTCCCGAGATCGAATTCTGCCAGGGCCAACTCTCTCGACCATCTTTAACATGGTCGACAAGACCCTGTTAGGTGAAAACAAGGTCCCGAGTTCAAGTCCTACCAAGGAGCAACTGTAAAATCCATCGTCGATTGGTTGAAGAAACCTGCATGTTGCATACCTGTTCTTCCGACTGAAACTACAATTGCTGCGGAGGAAACACCAGATGGCAGCAAGAGCCTAACTGAGGGTAGACCATCAAAGAAAACAGGACTTTCACCTATCAACACAGGTGTCAATATAAAAATTAAGCCTGTGCCACCACGAGCGACGGCCAACCATCACAGCCTTCAAAAATATGCAGGGCCAACCACCTAAGCCTTCAAAGGAAAAAAATTTGATAGGCGCTCTAGGCTCCAACGTATAAAAACAAAAACAATAAGCAGCTGGGAGGGAGAAAAAAATGGACGCAGACGCCACAGGACACCTTTCTTCATAAAAGCTGTTTTAGCAAGTTATGAAATGTGATATTTCTAGTTTAGATTTCTATATTTTTAGTAAAGGATAGTCCTAGAATGTTAATTGTAGAAGAAAGAGACACTTGAGTGTCATTGAAGAAAAGGAGATAGTTGTCTATAAGAGTATGTCGAGTAGATGGGTGAAGAAATTGAGTTTTTGAGGCATTGAACAAAACAAGATTTGCTTTGCCCCAATCGTGAATTATAGGATGATCAGAAGCTCTGTGGCATCTCTCCGTGAATCACTTAGTTCCTGTTCAGTTGGACGTCTAATGGATGACATCTAAAAATGCAGGGTAGAATCATCAGCGTAGGAGTGGATAGAGCATTGAGCTAGACTTAGAAGATCATTAATGAATAATATAAAGCGAGTGGGTGAAAGGACAAAACCCTGAAGAACACCACTATTGATAGACTTAGAAGAACAATGACCGTCTGCAATAGCTGCAATAAACGGTTTGAAAGGAAACTTAAGATGAAGATGCAGAGAAAACGATAGAAGCTGGATGAGGGTAGTTTATAAATTAAAGTTTGTGCCAAACTCTATCAAAAGCTTTTGATATGTCATTATCAACAGCAAAAGTTTCTACAAAACCTAAAAGAAAGATGACCAATATTCAGTTAGGAAAACTAGAACGTCCTTTACGGAAACCGTACTGACGATCAGAAATAAGATTGCGAGCAGAAAAATGCTTAAGAATCCTCGAATAAAGTATTGACTCAAAGCTTTATAAAGGTTGGAAGTCAAAACTCTATGACGGTAGTTTGAAGGATATTAACGATCACCCTTCTTAGAAACAGGTTGAATGTGAGAAAATTTCAAGCAAGATGGGATGGTGGAAATAGATAGACAAAGACGGTAAAGTTTGAGAAGGCAGGTTGCAAGCACATAAGCACATTTGTTTGAGAACAGTAGTAGGGACTCCGTCAGGACCGTAAGCCTTCCGAGGATATAGGGCAGGAAGGGCAAGGAAAACATCTTTACGAAGGATCTTAATAACAGACATAATATAGTCAGAAGCTGGAGGAAAAGAAGGAACAAGCTTTTCATCAACCAGAGTTGAATTTTTGGCCAAGGCTCTCCTGTTCTCCACTTTGGATGCTAAATAGTCGATGAATTGTACATAGTCCAAAGAGTTAGGTGAGAGATACACAGCACATATAGATTTTGTGAGAGAGTGAAACTGAAGTCGAAGCCAGAAGGTAGAAAATTCTGAAGATTCACAACTGAATTGTTGATGATATTTTGTTGATAGTAATTGTTGTTAGAGGAAGAATGTCTAAGACAATAAAAAAGCGAGTCAAGGTAGATAAAGATATTGTATATACACTCTCAAACAAGGTTTCGTCTAGGGTCAGACCGCTTTTATTATTAGATGTATCAAGCAACCAATAATGGTGTAGGAAACGTGGTGTGTCAGGCTGTAATAGTTTCGCCAAACTTAAGCAATACAATGTATGTTGCAAGACCTCTCATTTTGCTAACAATGAAGGGAATTTAATAATCGGTAAAGCAGTACTGTTCTTACATAACACAGCCAGCAAGCACTCCACCTCTGCTGTGTCTCATTGCTTCATACTTAAA
>JACEEZ010013552.1:327500-330000 GCA_016584305.1 Chionoecetes opilio | reverse complement strand
AACGGACGTAGTATATCTACTAACCACCCTAGTAAATATGTCTGACCTATTTATGCATGGGATCCTTTTCTAAATGTTCTCTTAAATGCAGTTTGCTAGTTTGTACTGTAGTATCTAGTTCATCTGATAACCTCGATATAAACCAAAACCACCTCCTCTCTCTCCTCCTACCATTTTTCCCATACCAACACCAACCAATGGAGAGTAAACATATATTTTTTTTTGTTCAATAGCACCTCAACATATATAATCACAGTTCGTATTGAGTCGCTTGTAAACTTAATACGCTCTTCGCTTACGACTGATGGTTTGTTGAATTTGATTAGTCATTGAACATGGTCTGTTTTTGTTATATAAGCGGATTTTTTTCTAGCAAGGGTGCATGTTTTTCAACAACCGATTTAAGATTATTTAGGAATAAGATACACATGTTTTCAACGTTATTACCATTTATTAGAGGATCCCAAACAACTTCACCTAATATCCGGCTGATGTTCGTGAAATCCCTTTGCTATAATTGGGAACTAATAAATTATTCTCTGTAATGTCTATATTGAAAATATTGCTGATTATCATGTGATCAATAACTGCCAAATGCTCATATATGTCGAAATAATCAATGAGATCGGTGTCAGTAGTGAGAACTAAATCAAAAATAATATTTTCTCTTGTAGGGTCCTGATGTCGAGATAGCTCATTTACTATATAAAGCAAGTGCATACTTTTCTTATCAGCAGAAAGATTATTAAATTTTATACGAGGTAGGAATCTCTGCATACGATTGTGTTGTGATTACTTTTAACAACTGACTTTATCTTATCATACATATATAACTTCTACTACTTGCGCATTTGATTTAGAAAGACGATAGATTGTCCTAGGAGTTAAAAGTTTACCATTCAGCTTAATCTTAACATAAACTGAGTAATAATGATCTTGATTTACTTTGTCAATTTTCTTTGCTTGCAAATTATAAATAATGCAACAGAGGAGGAGAAGGAGGAGGATGATGAGGGAGAGGAAGAGGAAGAGGAAGAGGAGAGGAGTATTTGGGAGGAGAAAAAGGATAACAAAAATTACCAAAAGCAGTAAAAACAACAAAAACGACAACAGCAGCAGCAGGGCGGCAGAAACATCCCTGAAAGCGGTAAAGAAGGAGGAGGAGAGAGCATGGAAATCAGGAGGACAGAGGGTAAGGGATAGGGGTAGAATTACGAGTGTAAAATACTGAATGAAACATTAGGCGCGGTTGCAGACAAACACGCACTAATTCCAGCAGTAACGTGCACAAAAAGTTGATGTTATGTCGTGTTTTGATAATCATGCATGCCATAAACTCATCCCCGTACCCGTATTCTCTTCTGTATTATAGTCACTCTAGTTCAGAACCCCTCTTGCTCCCGACCACTCATCCATCATTCGTCCCAAGTATTTCCCACTTTTGGATATGGTTGTATCCACTGTTCTTACAACGTTTAGTCACGCACATTTTTTCCTCTTTCTCTTCCCTATATATATATTTCTTGTTTGCTCTTCTCTTCTTTAATTGTCTTTGCACTTTTCCTTCCCATTTCCCTTTGTTACTCCTCTTCCGTCCACTCTCCCTCGTTGTTGACTGCTTTCTCTTCCTCTTTGTCCACACTCCCCCTCCATCCTCCCCAAAATAATCGCCTTCTCGTTGTCAAAGAGATAGGGGACTACATTTTTTTCTTATCCATTTGGGCTTCTGTTTTTCTCTATACCTTTGGACAAAACAGAGTCACCAGCCGTCCTGTTTTTGTATCTTCTTTTAATCACCTGCTTGTGTAAGATATAGCGGTTAAAGGATCCAAATTGCATTTATTAACACTTCCATATCGCCCCTACGGCTTTGTTATGTAATCAGTGTAACGCTCACAGGAGTAGCAGGTGGAGGAAAAGGAATGGTAAGATGAGTAAGAGAGGAAAGAGAAAAGTAAGAAGTTTAATGAGGGAGAAGGGCATCCTCATAATATCCTCGAAATGGGTTGTTTTGATGTGAGATTCATTATTGTTATTCTATTTTTTCCGGACATCTCCTACAAGACGTTTAAGAAGCTTCACGCCTCACTGTTTTTCACCGCCGCCTTGTGTCTGTTTTCAATTAGTATATTGTTGTAGTGGCTGTGGGTGTCAATGGAGCTGTGTCGTACCCGTGTGATGTGTTTTCCTCTCTCTCTCTCTCTCTCTCTCTCCTCTCTCTCTCTCTCTCTCTCTCTCTCTCTCTCTCTCTCTCTCTCTCTCCTCTCTCTCTCTCTCATCTCTCTCTCTCTCTCTCTCTCTCTCTCTCTCTTCTCTCTCTCTCTCTCTCTCTCTCCTCTCTCTCTCTCTCTCTCTCTCTCTCTCTCTTTTTTTTTAACAGTCTTCTGTGACTTTACCAAAGCTTTTCACACCATTACCCACACCATTTTACTACAAAAAATATGTTTACGGAATACGTGGAATCGTTCATAAATGGTTTGAAAGTTAACTAGATATTAGG
>JACEEZ010013552.1:310000-315000 GCA_016584305.1 Chionoecetes opilio | reverse complement strand
AAATTAAAACAAGGGGTCCTCTTAAGTACCATAAAATACATTTATAAGTACCTTGGGTTGAACCTTATTACTTCTAAAAGCAAAATAAAAAGAGGGTAACAACCCAACCTTAATTAGACATTATCTGTTGCTATTTGAGACTTAGTAGTCCTTCCCTATATCCCATCCCTGCCGGTCTGCTTATTGGTCCACGCTCTTGGCATTAGTGCCTCTGATTAGGCGCCGGGAAACTATATCCTACTGCAAGAGTAATGAACGTTCAGTTATTATCCGACATACAAGAGGAGATGGGGGCCTTAGGAGAAGCTAGGGGCTACAGAGATACAAACATAGAGAAAAAATGTGTGTATCTTCGATAATTCCAACCAGATATCCACATCTGAGTGAACCTTCCTTCTTCCTTCTCCGTGGAAGATATGGAATTACAATCTGCTCTACAATTAACTAGTTATTGGCCAATTTTCCTTTTCACTTCATACGAATATTCAATCACAGCTAACAAAATGATTTTCAGTGATAGATACATAAGATTATCTAGAAACTCAAGACATACTAACATTTACATATTCTGCCATACAAACAGCAGCCGCCATAATGTTAAAAATGGTGTCGAAATTCCCCGTAAAGATTTATGCTGCATCTCTGCAAAAGCTCTCAATGTTATTCAGCTGGTTCGGTGAAATGCATCATTCCTTTCATTATTTGTATTATTTATTATGTCATGATCTATATTTGAGCATTTGTCAATACTTTTTTTCTCTATTCTCTGTATGTGTTTGATGTAGTTGTCATTTTTAGTTAATAAAATGTATTGAATTAATTTTATTACGATAACTGGTTATCTCAAAAATCAAAGCTCACAATCATTTGTCAGTAAATGTTCTGACATCATTTGCTTTAATCTTTAAATGGAATGTTCTCCCTTTTAATTATCGCATATTAATGAACTATTTATATTCAATATCAATCAATTTTGGATTAAACCGCAAGTGATATATTGTAAACATTCACAAATGAACAGTTGGGCACACACACACACACACACACACACACACACACACACACACACACACACACACACACACACACACACACACACACACACACACAGACGCACACTCACACACGCACTTAACACATACAGTCACATTTAGGGATGCTCCGTAGTATAGTGGTTAGCACGCTCGATTCACAACCGAGAAATCCGGGTTCGATCCCCGGGCGGTCTCCTTAAAACCCGAGCCCCTGGCCACTCGCCATGCCAAGTAATTGGTACCGGGTGTTAGCCGGGGTTGTGTCTCGCCTGCCGGGGTAGCGGGACGCCGTGTTGTGTTTTGTTGCTGTTGGATTCGACCAACACTAAGCACTAAGAAAGCAAATCGAAAATGTAGATAAGGTGGAGACGGGACCATAGCTCACGCCCTGTAAAATACAACTAGATAAATACACACACACGACACACACACCTACACTTACACACCTTTTCCGTAGTGTAGTATCAGGACGCTCGGTTCATAACCAATAAATACCGGGTTCGATCCTCGGGCAGAGCGGAGAAAGATAGACGGTCTCCTTAAAACCAGAGCCCCTGTCCTCCCAGCAGTGAATGGGTACCGCGCGTTAGCTGAGCGCGCGCGCCTCACTGTGTAGTGGCTTCGGCTAACAAGCACGAATGAAGCAAACTAAAATGAAGATATGGAGACGCGGCCATATAGTGGGGTCTGTTGTGTAATCAATACAGCTCTCGTGAAAATTTCGTATAGATTTTTGCAAACAGTTTTTTTCGGAAAATATGGACGAAAAAGAGAGGAAAAAAAGTTGTTTACATTTTTTCATCGGCCATGTTCACTATTTGGCAGCCATTTTTCAAAAGGGCTATCGCGTAGCTAAAATATGCGACACTGTAATTAAGAACAGGGTTTGTGATGCAGCCCAGTACAAATATGGTTCTTTTTTCCAGCATATAAAGCCATACTATTATAAAGGTAGGTAGATACTTGATATTAATTTAAAGTAGTACTGTTTTTCAATTAATATATCACCAATATTCCAGCAAAAGTGCTCACCAAAAATTAACTTGGAAGAATACTATAGTAGGCCTACGCATCATGCATGTGTGTGTGAGACACCAAAATAGAGAGGTGTTTGGAGCTGTTTGATCTAGAAAAGATAGGTCAAGGTCACCGATCCGCAAACAGCATGTTAAGAGTTATGATGTGGCGACGTTCGGATGGACGTAAGACAACCCACACTTTTGCCTGTGGCATAAACAGTAAGAAAAACGTTTTCCACTTAATCTTTAATCGTTACGTGTGAACAAATTTAATAATATAATTAAACATATCATCATCGATGGAGTCAACCTCCTCGTCATCGTCACATATGGCCGAAGAGTCAATATTGTCACTTCTGTCAGAATCTGCCTCACATTTGCATAATTCGGTACACACTATATTGTTCTTCTTGCAGGTACATCGAGCTCCACATTTGCTAGTGTTGCATCCACATTTAATGAGCTGAATAAGGACATCTGGAACAGGTGGATTTGTGGACAGAATTGGTGCAATTCCTCCATTCGATGCTGTCCATCCAAGAGTGAGTGGGTCGAGAAGGATTGGGTGCGTCTCAAGTGATTGCTTCCAGATACTGCATTGCAAATGTGCTCTTAACACTAGCTGAAGGATGGCACCTTGTGTCGGGGGTAAGCGTTCCACTCCCTGGTGAGCTTTTAACTGACGGAACATATACCAGCGCAGATCTTCAGCATTGTCATGGTTAATTTGTTTTGTGCCGAACAGGCTACAAATGTATTTTGTGCACGCTCGAAGGACATTATCAGTCGGTGCATCTCCGATACCGAGAGCTGCCAAGCCGTGAATAACATCATTGCTGGAACTCATTAGACATTGAAACATGTCAGCTTTCCCTTCCCATGTATTCGACCAGTCGTATCACACCCGGTTAGTGCATGCATCCCACACAGACCTGATATTTTATGTGAATCCATTCGGTCAAACAATCCATGAAGTTCAATGCGTCGTCGGTTTTCTCCAGTACCCATGATCAGAGCGACCTCAGGCCCAGGATGAGATAACATGGTCATTACAATAACTAGTACATCAGTGTTGGATGAGTAGATGTCAACTTTATACCCTAGCTTACGAATCTCTGCTGCATACAGGATCATCTTCGTATCGGCCTCTTCATGAGTACTAATTATTCTGACGATGTTCTGTGCTGCTTGCACGTTATCCAGGACGCCTTGTCTTGTAGCTGTTACAATATTTGATTTCACATCTCGGACTACTTGGTCAGCAAGAAATAATGTTAAACTATCCTTGGTTGCAGTACTCGCTAGAAATTATGCGAAATCTCGAATTGGGGTAGTTATATCAACTTTGAAGCCTCTGCCTGACGATTTGTCTCCAGTACGGCGTTTTCGTGTTACATTCTTCATAGAGGTTTGAACAC
Organism: Chionoecetes opilio; assembly: GCA_016584305.1. Taxonomy (NCBI): domain Eukaryota; kingdom Metazoa; phylum Arthropoda; class Malacostraca; order Decapoda; family Majidae; genus Chionoecetes; species Chionoecetes opilio. The sequence continues at coordinate 311,529 of JACEEZ010013552.1, read as the reverse complement.
TGTAGTCATCAAAGATGACATAGGCAATGACATATCCTTTAGATTTGTAATTGACTGCTCGTGTGATAGCATCTGATAATTCTTTGCAGGTTTTTATTCTTTCCTTGTTGGCAGCCATCTCCTGGACTATGGCCATCCCGTCGAATATGATACACGTGTTGTCGTGCATATCAGTTACACCCTGTGGCAGTTCAGCGTCTGTCGTCTGTTGTGAGTCCAAGCTTTCCAATGCATGAACGAGCTTTGCCTTATCAGTACAGGGACGTAGTTTTACAAAATATACCCAATTGTTGCAAAAACACAACCAAAATTATTGTATATCATGCAGATAAGTAATATATGTGATTACGTACACACATACAACATTATTTGGGTCTCAATAATCGTCAAAACAAAACATGTTGGCGAATAAATGTCTTTTATTCATATTATGGCAGCCATTTCGAAAATATGTTGCCATATGATGAAGATGGGATAGGAAAAAATGTAAACATATTTGTTGTTACTTAAAAAGGTGCATAGTATCCAAAAAATCACTTTTTTGAAAATCTATACGAAATTTTCACGAAATTACACAACAGACTCCACTAATACGTGTGCATCTTGTATGCTATACGTTCAAATGTATGGAGCCTGTACAGACTCTGAGAGCTCAGGCCCTGTAAAATACAACTAGATAAAACAAGATAAAGCCACACACACACACACACACACATACACACACACACACACACACACACACACACACACACACACACATATACATACACACACACACACACACACACACACACACACACACACACACACCTCCATGATGGTCAAGTGGATATATAGTTGGCGAGCCATTCTATGGTTAGCCGGTTCGAATCCTCGCTCGCTCATGGGGATTTTTCACTGACAAACTCGGGCAGTTACTGTCCCCCTTGAGCAAGGGGGTGGGTGTGTGTGGTGTATGAGGTATAGCATTACCCTAAGATCAGTTACAATGAGCTCCAAGCTCGCTCCGGGAGGGTGAAGCTGGCGATCGCGAGTCCAGCTCGATTGGCGTCAGTAGTGGATATGGAGGGCTGGTTACCTCCGTGGGCTATGGTGGCCCACCTCTGTCTTGTTTCGCTTGTCTTGTTATTTCTTTTGTCTGTCTATTTCTTTTCCACATGCCATGGACGCGCCCACACCCGCATGCAAGGCTGCCTCCCGGTTTCGATTGTCAATATAATGAAACATGAGCGAAGGAAGTCGAAGGTTAAAAGTGCTTTTTACATTTATTAAAAGAGTGGAAGGGCGAAATAATACCCCGTACAGTAGAGGGACCTATAGCTTAGCGTGGATTCTGAACCATGGATAGTGGGAGAAGGCGAGCGGAACCGAGTGGAATGTTGGAGGCACACAGCACACACAGCAGTATATAAAGGTGGTAGAGTATACCATTGTAGAGCAGAGGGGTCATTCGATGTAATGTGGACTGGTCCGAACCACGGTAAGATGGTAGTAGAGAGAGAACATTAATACTAATATAATGATAATAA
>JACEEZ010013552.1:280000-302500 GCA_016584305.1 Chionoecetes opilio | reverse complement strand
ACATATCTTACATACTGTGCTAGGCAATGACTCTGGTCTTTAATCTAATGGTTCATCCTTTTTCCCATTTTTTTATATTGGTACTATATCTGCTCTCTTCCATTCCTTTGTCACTTTTCCTGTTGTTAATGAACACTTTATTATATCATATACTGGTTCGACAAACTGCTTTATGCACTCTTTTAAAACATAATTCGACACTCCGTCTGGTCCTGTTGCTTTCCTCACTTCCAATTCCTTCAACAATTCACAAACTTCCTCCTTCTCTATTTATATTTCCCACTCCCTTGGGACTTTTTTTTCATTCTTTGCGGTTCGTTGAATTTTGATTCTTTTGTTAATACTTGCTGAACATTTTTATTTGAAATTTCACTCTATATTATTATCTATCATTCTAACACTCTATCATAATTTTTTTATCTTCATATATTATATTTCCTTCTTTCAGTCTCTCTACTTTGTCCTTATGGTTGATTCTTCCATTGATAAATATGTAAAACAGTTTGAGTTCTTCCTTACACTTTTCAACTATATCCTTCTCATAACTCTTCTCTTCCTCTCTCCTTACGCACACATATCCATTTCCTGCTAAGTTATAGTCATATTTATTTCTTTGTGACCGATTTCTGTTTACTCTTATCCATGCCTCATCCCTTATTATCTTTGCCCTCTCACATCTTCCATTAAACCGTTCCTTCTTTACTTTTTCTTTTAGTGTATAATTATAGTGGAACATGATTTTCATCTCCTATCTCACATATGCTTATACAAATGTCGTATTTCACTTGCACATCATTTACTCCTCCATTTCTTCCCAGTCATTTCTTCAAAGATTTGTTTTTCTTCCATGTTAGTTTTTCCAAAGTCTCTTCTGCTCCTTTTGTACGAGTTATCTTCCTCCTTCATGTCCTTTTCAATCTCCATTTATAAGATTACATGGTCACTTTTTCCGATGGGGCACCCATAATTTATCTTATTTGCTAGGTATATACCTTTTGTTAACACTAGGTAAAGTCTTGCTGGTTCGTCATCTCCCCTATATCTTGTGTTTTCTGTCACCCATTGAGTCATCGTGTTTTCCTTTGTCAGTTTCAATAATCTATCCCCCCAAGCATTTTCATTCCGCTCCTTCAAATGTCTTCCATTCTACTTCCTTGCATTTAAAATCTCCAACCAGTAGTATTTCTTTTACTATTTTTGATTAGTTTGTTTAAGTACTTCAAAGTATCCTCTAATACTTTCCCATGTTCTTCCTTGCTCCAAGTATTTGTTTTGGGTGGTACATAGGTTGGCACTATAGTCTGTGTTTCTCTATTTATAATTTATATTTGTACATTCACTGTTTCAGTTCTTCCTTCTCCATACTCCACTTTTCTTACTTTCACCCCTAATTTTGTCAGTATCATAGTAACTCTAACACCATCCTCACCTCTTATGTCCCTTTTCCACATGTTGTATTTATTGTTTATCATCACTTGGTCATCTAATAATTTAGTTTCTGTTCACCCCACGTCTGGTTCTTTATTTAATAAGTAATCTCTTGGTTCCAGCGTTCTTGGTATTATCCCATCTATGTTCGCATACATCACTTTCATTCCTTTTTTTACATAGTTTTTCCTCACCCCATTTTCCGTGAGTTTTTTTTTAATAATATACAACTTTCTCAGTTTTTTCAACTTTTCTCCACTTTCTTTCGTGAGTGTGTGTGTGTATTTACCTTGTTGTATTTACCTAGTTGTGTTTTACAGGGCCTGATCTACACTCGTGTGGTCCCATCTCCGTATCTACATTTATCCAGTCTTTCTTTCAACTGGTACACATTATTTGCTGATATCACCTCCTCATTTTGTCCATTCCATACTTCTACATTTCTATGAGGGAAGCTGTACTTCTTTGTGTGTGTGTGTGTGTGTGTGTGTGTGTGTGTGTGTGTGTGTGTGTGTGTGTGTGTGTGTGTGTGTGTGTGTGTGTGTGTGTGTGTGTGTGTGTGTGTGTGTGTGTGTGTGTGTGTGTGTGTATGTGTGTGTGTGTGTGTGTATGTGTGTGTGTGTGTGTGTGTGTGCGTGTGTGTGTGTGTGTGTATGTGTGTGTGTGTGTGTTTTACATCAAAAAGACTGGCCGAGGGCAAAAAGAAAAGAGGTAACAAAAAGCTTTGTTGTCAATCCCTATAAAGAAAACAGTAAGATAATAAAGAAAAGGCGGTGTGCCAATTTAGTTTGGGAGGTGTCTTGTTACTCCTATTTTGAAAAGATTTCAGTCGTTTAAACGTTGTCGTTGATTTAACTCAGTTTACTACAGTTACTATAGTAAGCTACAATATCTAGGGCATTATAAATCTTCAAAATTATTTCCTTTTCATTATCTGTGTGTTTATGTATTTTCTGTAAGGCCAAGTCTTCCAACTTTACGAGAACTTTCAACAAATTTATGTTACATGTGGTGGGAAGACCCTCTTTCGGTCACTGTCAAAGGTATCCCGAGGCCCCTCTGTGACTCCTTCCTCCCATCCCATATTTCTTTATTCTGGTACTGTGCCTCTCACGTCTAGCTCTTTCCCATGGAGGCCACCGCCAACATACCAGTTGATTTAAGGTGTCCCATTCCTCCGCGACCTATACTATTTATTATCCTCTCATAGAATATTTTCTTTCCATTCTCAGCTTCTCTTATTTTGACATCTCCTTCTCTTTATCAGTGTCCTCTGTTACAATTACCACCGTCTCGCCCAGTGTCTATGTATATGAACATCAAGCGGATCAATGGAGGCTTTTTAGCCGCCCTCTGCACGTCCATCAAACAAGAAATGTACTACCGCTCCCCTTTTCCTTTTGATCTCACGCCAGCAACATCCACAACTATGTTTTTTTTATATGTCTCTGTCTCTGTCTCTGTCTCTGTCTCTGTCTCTGTCTCTGTCTCTGTCTCTGTCTCTGTCTCTGTCTCTGTCTCTGTCTCTGTCTCTGTCTCTGTCTCTGTCTCTGTCTCTGTCTCTGTCTCTGTCTCTGTCTCTGTCTCTGTCTCAGTCTCAGTCTCAGTCTCAGTCTCAGTCTCAGTCTCAGTCTCAGTCTCAGTCTCAGTCTCAGTCTCAGTCTCTGTCTCTGTCTCTGTCTCTGTCTCTGTCTCTGTCTCTCTGTCTCTCTCTCTCTCTCTCTCTCTCTCTCTCTCTCTCTCTCTCTCTCTCTCTCTCTCTCTCTCTCTCTCTCTCTCTCTCTCTCTCTCTCTCTCTCTCTCTCTCTCTCTCTCTCTCTCTCTCCTCTTTCAATCAATTCTGCCCACCCTACCTCTCTGCTTCATGTCTTCAAATCTGTCTGGAACAACAAGCAAAAGTCTGCTGCTCTGCCCTTTCCTTGACGACTTATCTATGAGAGGTTGCATGCATATCTACGATCCGGTCCAGTACCGTTTCATAACCATGTAACGCGGTGCCACTTTAAGTATCGGATGTACATTAAGAGGTTCGTCAACAGTGGAATTTTTCTTGTTCTGGTGTCATTATGACTTGAGTGGAGATGACGGGGAGGTAGTACGAAGGAAGGGGAAGAGGAGGAACACTGGGGAGAAATGGATAATAAATACCAGAGCCAGCGTTTTGGATTTCCTAGATGGCACAGAAAGGGAAATACATTTAGTTCCCACTACGAGGGAGAAAGGCATATGGGGATTAGTAGAAGGAGAAAGAGTGGTTATGGAAGGGGAGTGACCAGTATTGCCGATTGGAATTGTCTTTGTATATTCTCGTGCTTATGTAACATCGAGGCCAGTCAGATAGAGCATTGGTAATCAGTGAGGTGTATGGTATGGTAGGGAGCATGAGTTGTACAAGATTAATATACGGAGAGTTTTTGCTAGTTTATATTGGTAATTCACCGGTTATCTCTACCTTCTGAAGTATTCATCCATTGACTATGATATGCTTGTTTGAGCCGTATTTTCAGCATCTCATATAATGCTCATTCGTATTTGTCAGTCAACGGATATACACTCGCTAATGGAGGGAAGGCGATAACAGAGTGGTTAGCGTCTCCGAGTAGCGTTTTCGGTGACCCGAGTTCTATTCCCGATGAGAACCAAAATCCACTTGACATTTTTCTGCACCGTCGAGTGGCCTAAGAACACCCCGTTGCTGCCCATTAACTCTACCTTCGATTGCGAGTGCATCGGATGAAATAGGGTGGCGGCATGAGCCTCTAATCACAGGCGTCAGTATAAAAATCCTTCCTGCTCCACCACGAGCGAGGGCCAACCATTACTGTCCTCGAGTGAACCTCCAGAGCCTACCATCCCACGCCTGGAGGTCACTGCCTACAAACGCTATAGGCCAAGATGTAAAACAGCAATATACCCACCATTTTTGTTAAACATTCGGTCTGATAATTGTTCACTTTGACTTCTGCATCTTTACATGAACTCGTAAAATAATGAAAGCTTTGATACCATGCTATTTCCTTATCGGGACTCATTTTTTTTATCAGAGAAACCCGTTTTTTGCATCTCTATTAGATCACCGCTACGATGGTTAAGTGGATAAGAGCGTTGGCGCGCCATTAGTGTGGTTAGCCGGTTTGAATCCTCACTTCTCCCGGGGATTTTTCACAGACAAAGTCGGGCGGCAACTGTCCCCCTTGAGCAAGAGAATGGGGGTGTGTGGTGTGTGAGATCCCAACATTACCCAAAGATCGGTAATAATGAGCTCCAAACTCCCATCGGGACTTTGAAACTGGCGATTGCGAGCCAGCTTACGTGGACATGGGTGAATGACTATTGATTTTTTTCACTTTTTATATTATTAACATTAACGTTTTTCTCTGAGAAATTTTATTCCTGTAATAAAATCAAGGTTTATATGTCATCTATAGGTCCAAATGTCATATCAAAACATCGGCATCGCATCGTCAGCCCTCCTAACGCAATTCCCAACGAGAAAATTTTATCATCCGTCCAGACCTGCGTGAGCGCCCGTCGCCCCTTCACCATAACACAGGATACAATAGCCAGACGGAAAAGAGGTAACCTAATCATCGCAGAGGCCGCTACCTCTAAGTGGTTATTTCACGACTCATGTCTTCGAAAGAGGAGTAAGAAAAGGAAGAGAAGGTGAAAAAAGGCGTGGGGAGAAAGGAAAGTGAGAATGAGATTAACTAATTGTTAAAACAATCGAGTGAAGAGAAGAAATCTTTGAGAGCAGGGATATGGTAATGTACGGAAGATAGGGACGATAAAGGAACAGTTTTAACGCGGTTTATGTATGACATACACCACTATATCTCTATATATTTACAGTGGTTTATGGTATGGATAATAATATGCAGGTATCAATAATATAAATATAAAAGTGCAGGGAAGGATTGTGTGAAGTAAATGAACGAAGATGATGAAACATTGGACGAAGAGGGTAAATACAAGGAATATAACGTGGGTGAGAATGGTGTCGCTCGTTGACTTGAATAATACAATGAAATAATCATATTCAAGCCGACATCAGATATGCAAATATATTACTACCTTATATGCATTCACACACACACACACACACATACACACGTTACTCCGTAGTGTAGTGGTAGCATGCTCGGCCTAACTGAGAAGTCCCGGGCTCGATCCCCGGGCGGAGCGGAGACAGATGGGCTGTTTCCTTAAAACCCGAGCCCCTGTTCACCCAGCAGTGAATGGGTACCGGGTGTTAGCCGGGGGTTTGTGACCCGCCTCCCGGATGCTGGCTTCGGCCAAAACTAAGCACTAAGGATGAATGATAAAAATGTTGATATGGAGACGGGGCCATACGAGCGTTACTCAGGCCCTGTAAAATACAACTAGATGAATACAACTAGATGAATACACACACACCGTCCCGATGATCCAGTTGATAAGACATTGGCACGCCATTATGTGGTTAACCGGTTTGAATCCCCGCTCTCTCCCGGGGATTTTTCACAGACTAATATCGGACGGTTACTGTCTCCCTTAAGCAAGGATATGGGGTGTGTGGGAGTGTGAGGTTCCAGCATTACTCAAAGATCGGTCCTACGAGCTCCAAGCTCTCTCTGGGAGAGCAAAACTGGCGATCACAAGTCCAGCTCGCGTTGACAAGACGGTGATGATTACACACACACACACACACACACACACACACACACACACACACCACACACCACAACAACACACACACACACACACACACACACAACAACACACAACACACACACACACACACACACACACACACACACACACTTGTACACTCAGTTGATGCTTATTACCGCCATTGTGTAGAATTCGTAAGATGATAACACATTGCAAAAATTACCATAAATTCGACTCATACTCCCTACCTCATCTCACAACATCTAATAAATAGTCTCCTCTCTTCCTCTCATCTTCGTACGTATCATACAGCACTATTTTTTTCAATCTCTGTCACCGAAAATGCCTTTTTCAGGATATTAATCTCCGCTTTCACCTAGTAATTAGTACATCATCATTGTCGAAAATATCCAACAAGAAGCCGAGTTTGTATTAAGTTTAGCCAGTCGTTAAGGCTTTCAAATTCATTTGGGTTACATCATCCGGTATCTTTTCAGTTGATGACCAGTGTTCCGTTCCCTTCCAGCTAAAACTCGTGGGAGATCATTGCCATACCTGCAAAGTCGCCACCCATATTCAGAATATCTGAAGCTGCCTGCTTACTTATTACCGGATGTCGAGAAGATTTTGTAATTTTTTTTTTTTGGCTGAAATATATGCTGGCTAATCAATTTCTGGTAGGCAAGTTTTTGTGCATATTTAAAAGGCCCGCACAGACACATACACATACCAAAAACAATTAGATATAGAGAAATAAAAAGAGAGAGAGAGAGAGAGAGAGAGAGAGAGAGAGAGGAGAGAGAGAGAGGAAGGAGAGAGAGAGAGAGAGAGAGAAGAGAGAGAGAGAGGAGAGAGAGAGAGAAGAGAGAGAGAGAGAGAGAGAGAGAGAAGAGAGAGAGAGAGAGAGAGAGAGAGAGAGGAGAGAAGAGAGAGAGAGAGAGAGAGAGAGAGAGAGGAGAGAGGAGGAGAGAGAGAGAGACGAGAGGAGAGAGAGAGAGAGAGAGAGAGACGAGAGAAGAGAGAGAGAGGAGAGAGAGAGAGAGAGAGAGAGAGAGAGAGAGAGAGAGATAATCAGGTACGGATGGAACATACCGCGAGTTTCTGCATCTGATTTATGAGTGTATATGAATATAAATATTAGAGGGTATCATAAATATCACAACGTTATTTTCTTTTTTCCACATAAATTGGATGAATGAATGGACCCTACTTGATCATCTCCTCTCTTCTCTCTCGAGGCCATCATCTCTCTCTCATCTCTTCATCTCGAGAATCTCTCTCGCTCTCTCTCGCTCTTTCGTACTCGAACGTCTCTCCTCCTGCTCTGCTTAGTCTATCTCTCTACCATCGATCTCCTTCTTGCTAATGGATGCACTCATCTCTCTCTCTCTCTCTCTCTCTTCTATCTTTCTCCTTCCATCACACACACACCACACAACACAACACAACACACGACACGACACCACACACAGGACACACACACGACACACACACACACTACACACATACACACATACAAGACAACGTCAGCCCAGACCTAGACTATAGTAACCTCCAAGCCATACTTGAAGAGCTGGAGGTTTGGACAAGAACAATAACGTGAAACCTACACCTGTAGCCACCATGGGCGGCAACCTTTTCCAGGTGCAGGAGGTATTAGAGCTCCTCGGCATCACTATAGACAGCCGCCTAAACTGGAAGGAGTAGGCCAGCCGCCTCATTTAAGTCAGCCTCCTACCAGCTGTACCACCTCCAGCGGCTAAAAACGCTGGGGACTCCCGCAATTGAGCCTGTGCTGCACCTTCATACTGTCCAAGCTCAAGTGCGCGTCCCCGGCTTGGTCATACTCCATCAACACCACATAACGCAGACAGCTAGAGAGGGTCCAGAAACGGGCATGCAGGGTTATACTGAGCCCCGCCTACACCACCAACAACGAGGCCCTGGATACTCTCCACCTCTCCACCCTGCAGACAACCACGGGGACCTCATGAAGCATTTTGGAGCAAAACTGCTTCAATACGCGCACAACTGATACCTGCTATCTCCCACAGCTCTCCATCCCTGATGTGCGGTGCGCTACAGTAAGACGCTGATCAATCAATCATTGGGGACATACGCCGGGGGGCGCGTTGCTTCGCCCACCCTACGACGCCACTCCCGGGGATCACCACGAGCGAGTCCCCATGCAGGCTCCCTTTCCATACCAAGCAACTCCCGACAGGAAGCATCAACTTCCCCAGCCAAAAGCCTTGTGGGCGCCCCCTTGGCCTCCTCAATGCCGGCTTGTCTCCTACAGATACAACCCGATGGGAAGGGTCGGTTTCAGGGTAGCGTGCCACATGCCCATATAGCCGAAGTTGGCGCTGACGGACTATGCAAGTAATAGGCCTCGATTCTGTTTCACGGTACAATCGCTGGTTTGACACGTAATCATCCCAGCGATACCCCATGATTCTTCGAAGACACCTATTACCAAAGGCATTGATTTGCCTCTTCAAGTCGCAATATAGTGTCCATGTCTCACAACCATAGAGTAAGACAAGGATCACAAACGACTTGAAAATCCGGATCTTTGTCCTCCTGCACATGTACTAACAACGCCAAATACTCCTGCTGACCGAGTCCATAACACCGTGGGCTATGCCAATCCGTCGTAAGACTTCTTGACGTGACCCGCCGTCATTATGGACTGCACTACCAAGGTATGTAAAACTTTCCAAGATCTCAATGCCCTCACCGCCCGCATGAACAGACTGTGCTGTTTCATCATTGTTTTAACACGTTGATGCTGATCCGAAAATGAACGGATCGGTACGAAAACAGTCCTGTGCCCGTACACTTGTAGATATAATTAACTACAGTGCTTAGACTCTTGTACAGTAAATACCATAATATTTAGCTGACTATTAATACCATTATTCCATCAAGGGAGGCGGTTGCCGAGTGGTTAGCGTCTTGTAGTTGTCAGCTCGAGGTCGCGTGTTCGAATCCCGCCTGGAGTAACTAGTAATCCCGCCTGGTGGTGGCCAGAGGAATATAAAGAAATACAAAGGAAGAACAGACATCAACAACCCTATAGGGCCAAACGAGGCTGCCTGTGTGACTACTTTCTACCACTATAGTGTCAACGTCTACGTGTTAGAGGTAAATGCATAACAAAGTTGAAGGCTCCTCTCCCACCTCTCCCTCCGGCACAGGCTGGCAGGAAAAAATATTGAGAAACAAAACACAATGCAGTATTGAAAAACTGTCATGGAATTTGATAGAAAGATTGAAGAAGAGACATACTCTAAACTGAAGCTAAAGCTAAAAAAATAAAATAATAATTACGCCGAGCCGAAGTAATCGAGTTGGGCAGTTGATACGCAATAAGTATGTATATAGTTTGTTCTTAAACGTCTCAACCGTGTTACTATTAACTACTCGTGCTGGAAAAGAGTTCCAAATATTAAGAACTCTAGTAAAGAAAAAGTGCTTCGGTTCATGTGACCGAGATCGCTTATCAATGATCTTGTATACATACATACATACATACATACATACATACATACATACATACATACACAACACACACACACACACACACACACACACACACACACACACACACACACACACACACACACACACACACACACACACACACACACACACACACACAACACCACACACAACACACACACACACACACACACACACACACACAACAACACACATACATACATACATACACATACATACATACATACATACATACATACATACATACATACATACATACATACATACATACATACATACATACATACATACATACATACATACATACATACATACATACATACATACATACATAATACAATACATACATACATAATACATATAATATATAATATATAATATATATATATATATATATATATATATATATATATAATATATATATATATATATATATATAAAACGTATATATATATATATATATATATATATATATTTAAATATATATATATATATATATATATATATATTTAAATATATATATATATATAATATATATAATATATATATATATATATATATATATATATATATATATATATATATATATATATATATATATATATATATATATATATATATCACGGTCTGTAGTTATCACTCTGCTACCGAGGCGGTAGCCCCCAAGATTGGGGGCTCCCCAAAATTGATTGTATGTACGATTCTTAATAAAAGGCATGATATAGTCAGAGGGTGGAGGAGAAGGAGGAACAAGCCCTTCATCAACCAGAATGGAAATTTCAGGAAAGGTTTGAGCGAAGAGTTCAGCTTTAGAAAAAGATGAGTCAACTGTGGAGCCATCTGGGTGAAGCATAGGAGGGAAAGATGATGAAGATTTTTTTTTGAGATGTTATTAGACAGATCCCAGATTTCACGAGAGGAATTCGATTCAGAAAGATTTTGACATTTTCTATGTATGAATGAGTTTTGGGTAAGTTGAAGTACAGATTTTGCATGATTACGGGCTGAAATATAATGGACATGAGTTTCAGGAGATGGATGGTTACGGTTCCGTCTGTGAGCCGCCTCTCTATCTCGGACAGCATGAGAACAAGCATAGTTAAACCAAGGTTGATGGGCCTTAGGATTAGAGAAAGTGTGTGGGATGTACGCCTCCATGCCAGCGACTGCCTATGACCTCAGTTATGCGCTGTCAAAGAGATGGGTCTCTGACATGGAAGCAGTAATCATTCCATGGAAAATCAGAGTAGTACTACCTTAGGTCTTCCCACTTAGCTGAGTTGAAATGCCAGAAGCACCTCCGCTTAGGTGGGTCCCGAGGCGGCACCAGAGCGATAGGACAGGCTACATAAATAAAATTGATATCGGAGGAACCCAACGGAGAAAATAGTTTCACAGAGTAAGTAGAAGGGTTAGTAGTTAGGAAAAGATCAAAATGTTGGGCGTGTCTCCAAGGCGGTCAGGAATACGGGTAGGGTGCTGCACCAGCTGCTTTAGGTCCTGGAGGATAGAAAAGCTGTAGGCTCGTTCACCAGGTTGGTCAGTGAAAGAAGATGATAGCCAATGCTGGTGGTGAACATTGAAATCCCCAATATATATATATATATATATATATATTATATATAGAGAGAGAGAGAGAGGAGGAGAGAGAGAGAAGAGAGAGAGAGAGAGAGAGAGAGAGAGAGAGAGAGAGGAGAGAGAGAGAGAGAGGAGAGGAGAGAGAGAGAGAGAGGAGAGAGAGGAGGAGAGAGAGAGAGAGAGAGGGAGAGAGTGAGATAGGTAAGATATGATACTTTGATCCTATCTAGAAACTTTGCAAGTACCAACTACAAGGTTATTGACTATACAGAGCGCCACCACGCCAGGACGAACTTGGTCGACTCGAACCGCTGACCGAATGCGCAGGGACGCTGCACACACAAGACAACAGCTCTACCAATCGAGCCACCCTAACGGGTAGAGTGAGAGAGAGATAGAAAGATATAAAGGGAGAGGAAAAGAGAGTCCTCCTTTTCGACCCTTTTCACTAAAGGTGTAATCCGATAATTGACCCAGTACGATATTTGGTAGCGTCGAGGGTGGAGAAATCCCCGAAAAAACCAACGCATATTTCATAAATGGGTTCTACTATAGAGTTTTTTAAATGTTCCATGGCTTTAATAATGTTAACATGAAAAACAATTTAGATATTGATCGGAGAAGATGATTTTTAATAATGGATACAAGATCATCGGTAAACGATGTCGATCACATAAAGCAAACCACTTTTTATCTAATATAGTTGTCCATATTTGGAGCTCTATTCCAGATCAAGTAGTTAATAGTAACATGGTTGAGGCGAAGAACAAACTAGATAAATACTTAGCAGCAATTGTCCAACTCGATTACTTCGGTCCTACGCATTTTGTTTTGTTTTGTTGCTCTAGATTAGTGCACGTGCATGTATGATCTCTTTCAATCTTACTTATTAAATTCCATAACAGTTTTTCAATACTGAATGGGTTTTTTCTCATTTTTTTCCTGTCAGCTTCGGCCGGAGGGAGCTGTGTATGGGGAGGAGCCCTCAACTTTGCCCTTCTTTTACCTCTAACACGTATAAACTATAGTAATAGAAAGAAGTCACACAGGCAGCTTCGTTTGGCCCAGTAGGGCAGTTGCAATTTTTCCTTCCTTTGCATTCCTTTGTATTTTTTTTTTATAACAAAAGTACGTACGTACGTGGGTGGCAGGTAGGCAGGTTGGTAGATGATGTTGTGTGATGATAGTCGCTTAACTAACTGACCTGCGATGCATGTGTTTGCATTGACCTCTAACTTTGCACATATGTATCTTTGTTCTTGTATATGTGTTTGCTTTTTAAATGAATAAAATAGCCAGCTGAATAGTGTGTGATATTTAAGACAATAAGAAAATGTAAAATCTCGAGGGAGTAAAGCATATTTGGGAGCGTTATTAATAGTGACTATCTATATAGCATCGCCGTGCACACACCAGTTAGCTTGACACTTGATAAAAAAAATATAGGTAAAGTACGCTACCCCGCAAATATATATCATCTAACGCCATTAGGCGCTGGCACACAACGGGGAGTTTTATTACTTTTTAATATTGACTTGTGAATTATGTGATGAAATGCTCTTAAAGAGTTATATTCTTCCGTTGAACCTCAAAGGTCGATGATCAAGTACGGATGAAACTTCTACCATGTTTCCTTCCAGTCAAGTAACCAAGATCACCCATGATGGAATGATGTGAGAAAAAGAGAATGAATAGAGGGAAGAGGACATCAAAGGAAGGATGTATGAGTGAAGAAAGAAAAAATAAGAACGGGGAATGAAAAAAGTACGTTGTATATGAAACGTAAAACAAAAACTAGGGACAGAGGGAGGAAGAAAATAGTAAGAATATGTGAAGGAGAAAATATAAAGGGACGTGTATATATAATGAGAGCGAGGAGACTCTAATAATCAGGAATAGAGAGAAGTATAAATGATAGTAGTGGCGTTAGGAGAGACAAACTATTCACACACGCATAAGGCTGTAAATTATCTCAGTTGGGAAGAAATGTTAACGGACATGTCAACTTCTCGCCATGCCAAAGAAAGGAGGGAGAAGAAAAAAAGAAAAAAGACCTTATGAAGAAAAATAAAGAAACTTGGGCTATCAGTACATGTATACCCTCGAGACAACTCCCCCATTTTTCCACCTCTCCGAGGAAATATCGCAACGGAAGAACGTCATCACCACCAACACGCCCCCACCATCACCAACTTCTCGAATTTCCAGCCACCTCTTTTTTTTTCCTTGTTCCGTCGTCGATTCACAATACCTTGGGTTGTTGCTTCAGTATTCGAACAATATGAGGGGGAATGCAGATTTAGGACCGTTTTCTACTGTATCACTTATATTTTGTTTGGCGACGGAAAAACTGCCGTTGTACGTAACCTTCATTTAACATAAGAGAAAAGAGACGTGTGTTTTAATTCGCGCCATATTAATCACTAGGTTGATGGAGCAAGTTCCGTTACGGCGCCTGAACATTAATGGTTCCAGGCTGTTTTGATTAGACGCTTGATTGCCCTGAGTGGCCATAATTATGATGGTTTACACAGCAGTTTAAACGGAGGTTTACGCAACGATAATCTTGTTGTGCTGTTGTATTATTGAGAAATCTGTTAGTACCTGTGATGCATGGATGATTCATAGCGAGGCTACTGAGTTTGGATTGTGGACGGGAAGAAGGAGGAGGAATAGGAGGAGGAGGAATACATATACATAGGAATGGAACAAAATAACAAATACTAGGAGGTCTATAAAAAGGGTATCTGCTGAAATATATTCTACTAAGGATCAAATATTAAGTGTGACATCAGGATAGCACATAATAGGGCTCTTCCCCGCCCAACAATCCTTCATGAGACAGGCCAGCAGGAAACAGTTTAAACAGAACACCATGCACCTAGGGAGAGGAAAAAGTATAAAGGAAATAAAAGGAAGTACAAGGAAATTTCAAAGCAAAGAATGAAAAAAATGTAGTATGGTAATGTAACCTACCGTGTACACTTATTAAAATGAGGGATGTTATAAAGATTAATCGCGGGGCAATATCAAAAACTTTGATATTGATAATGATCAAAATAAAATACTTTGAAGTATGCTCTTGTCTGCTTTAAAATGTATATATTGTACTGGATATTTTAATAAGTATTTCGGAGATAAATGTGCAAACGCTGTCCATTTAATTATAAGCCGTTGTTTCTTTTTGCCATCTGCTTATAGAGCTCATATTTCTCAGTTTCTTATTGTTGATGATATCGAATCTTTTAAGAATCTTTAAAGGTTTTCTCCAAGTCCCCATGGAATATACGATAACTATTATGAAAACGTTGGTCACACCTACGGGGAGTGTCGCTACACACATACCGACCATCAACAGTGGGTTGAGTGCAACTACTGTGGTAGAACTGGTCACACCTACGAGGAGTGTCGCAACATAAATACCGACCGTCAATAGTGGGTGGAGTGAAGGAAAAACTACTGCGGGAAAACTAGTCACACCTACGAGCAGTGTCGCACCAGACAGGCTGACATTAGACAAGAACGTATTATAAAGACAATCGCGTGTGAACAGGCAAGCTAAACAGCGGCACTTCTCAGATCTATTCACTGCAGCCCTGTTGGAACAAGCGAAGGCCAACTTCAAGGTACAGCACCACAGGGCAGAGGATTACCGGTTTTCCACCCACAAAATAAATTATATCCAAAGTATTTAGTAGCAGGACCAACATTAAACCAAAATGGGGATATAATTATATATGATTTTAGGATCCTGTCAGCTAATGTGCATGGTCTGAGAACCAACCTGGGCGAAGTAACACACACAGCCATCAGGACCGGTACAGACATCATCATCTGCTGCGAGACTTTCATGGACGACAGCATACCGCACACTTATGGCCAAATTCAAGGGTATACACACTAGTATAGGAAAGACAGGTCTGCTCAAGGAGGAGGCATTGCTGTATGCCATAAACCGTGACTGCACATCCAATACCTCAACATTGATATAACAGCAGGCCTTGAAATAATGTTCATGAAATTGCTTGTGAACCAAGCTGACAGCAATCTTGTCACAGCATATTACCGGCCACAGTGTCAGGGAAGTACACCGTTGGAGTACTTGAAGGACAGCTGAAACACTCTTTTGATAGAAAATAGATGCTCCAACGTACTGATTGCTGGATATCTCAGTCAACATCTTGTGCAGAGATCATTTGAGGAGCTACTTTTAGTCCATGATCTTCAAAATCATGTTAACTTCCCTACCCTTATCTAGGGATTATCTTTAGACCCTGTTATTTTTGAGATCCCCAATCTACTCTCAAGATGTGAACCAATAAGCCATATTGGATCATCAGACCATAATGCTGTTCTTACTTGTTTCAACGTGAAACTTCCTGAAGAAACCATCAAAGAGAAAACCATATGGCTGTGGAAAGAGGCTGACTGGGAGGGGTTTGAAGCAGGAACTCAAAATGACCATATGGTGGTGATGTCTTGTAAGGACTCATTGATCACTCAAGTCCATAGGATTACAAATATAGTACTAAACACTCAAGCAGATCATGTCCCAAAAAGATAATTTTCATCCAACAGCAAGGATCAACATTGGTTTGGGTATCAGTGTCATCTTGCTGCTGACGTTAAATACAAGAAATGGAAAATATACAAAAGAGACCGGACTCAGCATAACAAGGATCAGCATAGAAGGGCCTGTCAACACTTGTCTAACACAATAAAATGGGCCAAGAAGAGGTGGCAGGATGACATTAAAGAAAAAGGAGACAGCCCGATTGGGATCAAAGATGTGGTGTAACCTTGTTAAAGAGCAGCAAGGGCTAGCTAGAGACGACAGCATCACCACTTTAAACAGGAAGGATGCTACCGTCGCCTTTTCTAGTAAAGAGAAACCGCTGGAACTGGCTTCAAATTTATCTAACAAAATGACAGTAGCTCAGCCAAAACAACATCCACCCAGGCTCATTCGGCAAACCCATGCCTCTCTCAACACTGTAGCTGTTAGTGAGTTAAGAGCCTTGATGGAAACACTCGACACTACTAAGGCTATTGGACTTTATGGCATAAGTCCATTCCTAATGCGGCAGTTTTGTGCAGAATTAAAATATGTATACGCCATCTTATTCAACACCTGCATGCAGCAAGGGTACTGGCCACCGTCCAAGAACAATGCTTGGGTAGTGCCTGTTCATAAAAGAGGTACGAAAACGACTCATAAAAATTACCGCCCAGTTTCCCTGCTGCCAATACCATAAAGAAAATATTTGAGGAATTCATCGTAACCACCATTGAAGTCCACCTTGCAAAATATCATCTCTCCAGCAAGCAATTTGGATTCCTGAAGGGAAAATCTTCTTCAAACTTACTGCTATTGCTCGCTAACAAATGGCAGCAGTCACTCGATGTATCAGAGGAAACCAGGGTAGTGGCCCTTGACATCGTTGGTGCATTTGATACGGTGTGGCACGATGGACTTCTTGCCAGGCTGCAATACTTGAGAATAGATGGTAAACTATTACATCTCCTAAATAATGACCTCAGAGACAGAAGCCTCGAAGTAGCCCTGCAGGGAGAGGAGTCATCACACCATCCCATTGGAGCATTGGAGCATTGAGTCCCTCAATGAAGCCTATTACATAGGACCTCTACTTTGGAACATCTTCTTTGATGAAATTATCCAGATATCTCCCTCAGAAGTAGCCTATGTTGATGACCTGACTATCAGTACAACGTACACGAGGGACGGGCGCAGTTACGCTGTTAAACATCTCCTAGAAGAGATCAAGGCCATTGTCAGATGGGGAAATAGATGGCAAATTGAGTTTGCGGCAGAAAAAAGTCAAACTCTGGCCATGTCGAGAATGCCTGACAGACAAGAAAATACTTTTAAATGAATGCCACCTAAATGGCAAGGTAATTGAAGAAAAAGACTATATAATAATCCTCGGAGTGACCTTTGACAATACCTTACACTTCAAAGCACACATCAATAACATCGCCAGAGTGACATCAATGAAGCTTGGAAACCTCCGTAGGATAGCACATCTCCTTACTCCTGAGAGCATACAACAGCTCTATAAATCACAAATAAGGTCGAGTCTGGAGTATGTCATGCTTGCCTGGTCAGGAGCAGCTCCCACACACTTTGCGGTCCTGGACACAATTCAAGTAAGAGCTGAGAGGCTGGCAAGGACCAAGGCTGTGGATCGAACTTTAACCCCAGTGGACACGCTGTAGCATAGGTGGGACGTAGGAGGCCTGACTCTCCTATTCAAAATCTATGTTAAGGGATTTGAACACCTCGCTCCACTCAAACAGCCGCCACAATCAATTATCTATCCTACACGAGCGGCAACGGCTGCTGAAATGAATGCCGTAGCAACCCCCCGGCCTCTTATCACACAGTTTCAAAGAGCGTTTATTTATAAATATACCAAAAATGTGGAATACCATCGGAATCCACCTCCACTCGGAATCTTTTGCAACCATAAACATATTTAAATAAAATGTTAACACCTTCCTCTCCAGAAGGGAGCAAGGGTTGCATGTATCAGCCTTAAGATAGCTATATCATGATCTTACATGTATAGTTTAATGCTTTGGCTGATGAAGCAAAAGAAGAAAATAAGGCAAAAAAAAGAAACAGAGAGAGAGAGAGAGAGAGAGAGAGAGAGAGAGAGAGAGAGAGAGAGAGAGAGAGAGAGAGAGAGAGAGAGAGAGAGAGAGAGAGAGAGAGAGAGAGAGAGAGAGAGAGAGAGAGAGAGAGAGAGAGAGAGAGAGAGAGGAGAAGAGAGAGAGAGAGAGAGAGAGAGAGAGAGAGAGAGAGAGAGAGAGAGAAAGAGAGAGAGAGAGTGTGTGTGTGTGTGTATGGTGGCTCACATACGGTACTGTAACAATCCATCTCCTGAGACTCGTGCCCCATACATTTCTGCCCGCATTGATGCCAAATATACTATTCAATTTACCAAAAACTCTTTCTTCAATAGAAAATGTAAAGATCTTCCTGGGTCAAACTATTATCATGACTTATGGCATCTAGTCAAAAACATCTCTCATCATTTTTCTTCTTCATCTTTCCCTCCTATGCTTCACCCAGATGGTTTCACAGCTGCCTCATCTGTTCTTAAATATGACCTCTGTGCTGAAACCCTTGCTCAAAATTCCACTCTGGTTGATGAAGGGCTCTTTCCTCTTTTTCCTTCACCCTCTAATTATATTGTTCTTGTTATTAATTAAGATCCTTCGTAAGGATATTTTCTATGCCCTCTCTGGTTTTGCTCCTAAAAAGCCTTACGGTCCAGTCGGAGTCCCTCCTATTCCCCAAACTGTGATTATGTGCTTGCACCCTGCCTGGTTGAACTTTTCCGTCTTTGTTTATCTACATCCACTACCCTCTTGCTGGATATTTGCTCACATTTAACCTGCTCCTAAAAAGGATTGGCGTTTTAATCCTTTAAACTACCATTATATAGCCTTGAATTTCTGCCTTTCTAAAACTTTTGTATGTACACTTGATAAAAATATTCATATATCTATCTGTTTATAATCTTATATCTGATCGTAAGTTCGGTTTGCATACATATCAATCTGATGTCGATTCTCTAGATTTCCTAACTGAATCTTGGTCATCTCTTTTCCGGGGTTTCGGTGAAACTTTTGCTGTTGCCCTTAACATATCAAACGTTTTTGATAGAGTTTGGCACACATCATTATTTTGTTTATTACCCTCTATCGGTTTCTATCCTTCTCTCTGCACCTTTATCACGAGTTTCCTTTCAAACTGTTCTATTGCAGCTACTGTATAGGATCATTGTTCTTCTCCCAATTCTATCAATAACTGTGTTCCTCAGGGATCTGTCATATCACCTACTCTCTTTCTCTTGTTCATTAATGCTCTCTAAGTCTTAACTCAATGTTCTATCTACTCCTACGCTGATGGTTTTACCCTGCGTTATTCAACGTCATTCACTAGGCGTCCAACTCTACATGAACTAGGTGATTCACAGAGGGATGCTACAGAGCGCTTAGATTTTGATCTTTCTTACATTCTGATTTGGGTAAAGAAAACCTTGTTTGGTCAATGCCGTAAAAACCCTTTTTTTCAGCTAATCGGCATAACCTTTCAGACAACTCGAACAGACACAGAAGACAACAGTCTTCAATGACACTCAAAAGTCTCCTTCTGTGATGAACATTTTTAGTCTTTACCTTACAAAAAATCTGAACTGAGTGTTTCACATCCTATTTCTTGCAAAATAAGTTTCTCAGATGCTAGGTGTCCTTTGGCGTCTGCGTCCGTTTTTTTCACCTTCCCAGTTACTTGCTCTGTACAGGGGCCTTATCCGGCTATGTATGGAGTAAGTCTCATGTGATTTGGGGGGATTTACTCATACTGCTTTCCTAAACAGGGTGAAGTCAAAAGTTTTACGTCACATCAACTCCCTTCATTTGACTGACTGTCTTTAATTTTTAAATCACCGCCGCAATGATGCTTTTCTTGCAGTCTTCTACTGTCATTTTCATGCTCACTGCTCTTCTGAATTTGCTAACTGCATGTGTCGCCCCTTCCCAAGGCCTCGGTGCACAAGACTTTCTACTGATTCTCGTCCCCATTTAGTCCATCTTCATATTGCAAGAGTTAACCAATATCATCACTAATTCATCCCTTTCACTAGCAAACTCTAGAACTCTCTTCCTGTTTTTATTTTGTCCACCCTCCTACCACTACAATATTTTCACGAGAGGAGTGTTAAAACACTTCTCGAACTAAAGTGTACCTCTTTCCCTCTAATCCCTCTTTCTACAATTTCTTACTGTCTTATTTATAGGGACTGACAGCTACCGGATTTGTTTTCTCCCTAGCCAGTCATTTTTGATGAGAAAAATTCATATCGAGGTGATTTTGCAGTCCAATTTTAAATAAATGACATGAACAAACTCGAATAAGTTGGTCAGGCAGGATATTTCATTACGGAACTCATCATTAGAGTATAATATAAAGTTGTTTATATCTAGGATTCTATTCTATCCCGATTTTTTTTTTCTCGAATACTTTATTATTACAGAGGAGGTGTAGGAGTAGGATGAATACATAGGGGTACGTAAGGAGATCAGATACTGGAGACCTTTTGTTTTATAACGAGTCTATCTGCTGAACAACATTCTACTAACAACCTACATGTAAGAGAAAAAAAGAAGTTGATAAAGATGATCATGTACCTAAAGAGGATATGCTCCTCCGTGGTGTAGCAGCTAGAGCACCTAGCTACAAGTCCTCGGGCCCAGGTTCGAATCTCGACCAAGGTAGTCGGCGTGCATCCCAAACAGCCGTTTATCCTTCCTTTCGGGATTGGTTGATAATTGGGTACCTGGGAAATATGGGGAAGATAACTGTGGTAACCCGGATGTCACATTAGTCCTGTGTCCCGATGTAACGGGTTCTCACCCAACGCAGGCTCACGGGCTAATGCGAAGGAGATAAGAACCGACGCTACGCGCAGCTTAGCGTATGCCCCATTTGTACCTGTTTTTTTTTATGAAAGAGGTTAGGAACATGAAATGTCATTGAGAAGAGTGAGAGTACACTAGTATGCTAACTAAAAACCTAAAAACTACCACTAATATTAATTAATCCGGGCATAGACCACTGTAAATCTGGACTCCGCACGGAATATCGACCTGTTGCACAAGGGCCTGAAGTCGGAGGGCCGCTCGGATATATACATAATATATATATATATAAAATATATATATATATATATATAATATTTTAATATATATAATATAATATATATATATATATAAAATATATATATATATATATATATATATATATATATATATATATATATATATATATATATATATATATATATATATATACACGGATCATATAGACTGGTTTATCAGTATATATGATATACTGTAATCTTCGTAAATGTTTGTTCTATAATATTATCAAATAAAAAACAGTAAAACACGCTAAAGAAATGCTGTTACGAGACTCTGAAGAAATATGCATGAACTTTTAATATTCACTTCAACTCTTCGCCATTTAACACTTTGCGAGTCAACTTTTATCATGTAGGGTATCAATAGAAGCGCAAATGTATTAGCTTTCCATTGATATATTTCGTTTTCTGATAAATGAATTAGAACCATGCATAAATTAGCGTTAAATAAATAAATAAAATCATCATTCGGGTAATTTTCCCGATTGATGAGGTTATTTATTTAGTAGTAGTAATATTTGTAGTAGTAGTAGTAGTACTTGTAATATTAGTAATAGTAGTAGAAAAAGTAGTAGGAGTAGTAGTGGAAGTAGTATTAGTATTAGTAATATTTATAGTAGTAGTGAAAGTAGTAGCAATAGTAGTAGTAGTAGGAGTAGTAGTAATATTAATAGTAGTAGTAGTAGTAATAGTAGCAGTAGTAGTAGTAGTAGAAGTATAAGTAGTAGTAGTATTAGTAGTAATATTTGTAGTGGTAATAATAATAGTAGTAGAAGTAGTAGTAGCAGTAGTAGTAGTTGTAGTAGTAGTAGTATCAGTAGTATTTGTAGTAGTAGTGGAGGTGGACGTCCTGTCCGACATGGCCAAGACAGAACCACACGCAGCTTACTCAGCATTCACGCATGGCCTACAACATCGATGGAGCTTCGTCAAGCGCACCATCCCAGGCATCAGCATGCTCCTCAGACCGCTGGAAGACTCCATCAGGAACACCTTCCTACCAGCGCTGCTGAGATCCCATATCATAGGAGATAACGAGAGGGAGCTGCTGACATTTCCACCAAGACTGGGTGTGATGGGGAGGAGATGGGGAGTCACATCCCCAGAGAGACTGACCGATAAAGAAAACCTAAACTCCTTCAACCCCACCAGTTCCCTCACCGAAAAAATCATAGCTCAAGACGCAAATGGTGAAACAGACCAGAATGCGATCTTGGAGCTAAAGAAAACCATTTCTAGAGACAGGCAAAGTGCACAAGTGGAAAGCTTGGAACGCCTAAAAGGCGTCCTGCTGGATGATACTGTGAGGAAAATTCACACTGCACAGGAAACCAAATTAATGGTTCCAAATCTGAATGGGGACTGGTGACAAGCGGAGTTCCACAAGGGTCTGTTTTGGGCCCATTACTATTTTTGATTTACATCGAAGACTTGGATAGTAGGATTACCAGTGATATCAGCAAGTTTGCTGATGATACTAAGTTAGGTAGGATTATTGGATCACAGTCTGACGTAAACATATTGCAGTGAGACTTAGATAAACTTCACGAGTGGGCAGTCATTTGGCAGATGGAATTTAATATTG
>JACEEZ010013552.1:265000-272500 GCA_016584305.1 Chionoecetes opilio | reverse complement strand
TCGAGAGATCGTACCAGATCTGTGTCATCTCAGCGAAACACCTCCCCTCGGACCAACAGTTTGGGTTTTGACCGGACGGTCCACCTTGACCCGCGTGTCCTTACCCGAAATGGCAAAAAACGCCTGGAGACGGCCAGGCACTGTCGTGGTGGCCCTGGACATAGGGGGCCTTCGACAGGGTGTGGCATGGAGGCTTTCTAGAAAAACTCCGAGCAAAGGCATCCAGGGTGCCCTGTGCTCCCGGGGAACTATCTGGGGAAGAACCCTCCAGGTCGTCGTTAAGTTTTGGCCTTGAGTCCCCGTCAGTGGAAGCATCAGTCCCACTGGGTCTGTGTGGGCCAGTGCTGGGAAAAATCTACGTGGACGATTTTTCCCGCAGCTGCCAGCAGTCTCGGCTTGTGCTGATGATGTATTTCTCCCGCTCCTACCCACGAAGGGACAGTGGGGCTGCTGTGAGAGATCAATCAGCAGCTGAGTATTATTATACGGGGGGCGACACGTGGCAGGTGACCTTTGCTCCGGAGAAGACACAGGCAAGGGGGCTCTCGGTCCCGGGTGCCCGGGCAGCAGTGGCAGGGAGGCTGCGGTTCGGTGGCGTTCCTCTCCCACTTTAGGAAGCCCTCAAGGTTTTGGGAGGGAGTTGACCGAGGCTAGGTTGACCCCGGCCACATCAAAAAAACCTTGCAAAAAAGGCCTCTACAGGGTCTTACCTTGGAAGGGAGGCCCGCTTCCTCGACAGGGGAGGAAAGCTCTTGTTTAAAGGTCGATACGGCCTTACTTAGAGTACGCCACCCTTCATGGAGTCGTGGCAGCCTTTCACATAGGAGGCTGCAGACCCCCCAGCCCAACTCGAGCGGCGAGTCCCCCGGATCATGGGAAAAAAACCCCCATGGACGTCGCGGCGCTGTGGTATTCACAAAGCACAGGTGCAGGGGAAATGCCAACCCGGTGGGTACGACAGCCTCCGAGAGTCGCCCCCACGAAGCCGAGAACGGGGCTCACCGTGGTGACGCAGTGGAGAGCCGCGTCCCCTGCCAGCCGCACCAACGCACATTTGTGGGTCGCGTCTCCAGGATGTGGAACATTTTCAACGGCCGCCGTCCCTCAATCCAGGAGATGAACACAACAAAGTGTAAATTTTGGCGGCCAATCGGTGGAGACTGTCAAAGCCCCCCCCGCTGACGTAGTGTTTCCCGTGCCCACTTTAGTGATAGCAAACAGTGCCTGAGCGGGCATTTAGTGATGCGTATATGTATATAATATTAGTTTTTTAAGTCTTTGTACATATGTGGATATAGTTATACTATTACTTGCCATTTAGATAGGTAATAAACGACAGTGTATAATGATAAAAACGTATACTGATAAAAATGAATAAACGACAGTGTATCAAGAGAGAGAGAGAGAGAGAGGAGAGAGGAGGAGGAGAGAGAGAGAAGGAGAGAGAGAGAGAGAGAGAAGAAGAGAGGGAAAAGAGAAGAGAGAGAAGGGGAGAGAGAAGAGAGAGAGGAGAGGAGAGAGAGAGAGAGAGAGAGAAGAGAGATAGAGAGAGAGAGAGAGAGAGAGAGAGCGAGAGCGAGAGCGAGAGCGGAGCGAGAGAGCGAGAGCGAGAGAGCGAGAGCGAGAGAGCGAGAGCGAGGAGCGAGACGAGAGCGAGACGAGAGCGAGAGCAGAGCGAGAGGCAGGAGAGCGAGAGAGAGAGAGACGAGAGAGAGAGAGAGAGAGACGAGAGAGAGGAGAGAGAGAGAGAGAGAGAGAGAGAAGAGGAGGGGAGAGGAGAGAGAGAGAGGGGAGAGAGAGAGAGAGAGGAGAGGAGAGAGCGAGAGCGAGAGCGAGAGCGAGAGAGAGAGAGAGAGAGAGAGAGGAGAGAGAGAGAGTCAGGAGTCATCAATCTCCGCCTTGAAATCTAAAACATAAGGTGACTCTTGTTAAGCCAGCACCGTAGGTGTTACACCGCTTTGAATCTGGCTCCTTACCCTGCTTCCTCTTTAATTGTCCCTACTCTCTTCGCAGTAGGATGCAAATAATATTTGGGGGCAAATAATATGTATCTATATTTTTGTTCATTATTGCATTATTGCCGTGCATGGCCATATTACATACAATATTTAGTGTCGTCTCCCAGTTTACTGGTCACCTCCTGGGTTTGTCCTCTTTTTTTTTTTTTTATGGTCTGTTGGTGAATTGAGGACAATTCGCAGATGGTGGCAGAATACTATGTAAGGAGACGCAACCGTCACGATCATGATCGGGGGAATAATAAGGTAAAGTGTTAATGGTAGTGTAGGTCATCTCCAAGCACCCGGAGTAGACGTGAGCTAGGGAATCTGATGAGGTGTACAAACTTGTACGATAAATATATTGATAATATTATTTAAATAGAAAGAAATTCACTTCCGTCATGACCATTATACTTATTTGTTTCTTATAACTTAAAAAATAAACTACATTTTTTTTCTTTTACATCTGTGCCTATAGCGCCTGTAGGCAGTGACCTCCAGGGCTCGGATGCTCACTTTTTATAGTGACGCCTATGATTAGAGGCTCATGCCGGCCCCATGTGTCCTCCAATATACTCGCAATCGTAGGTAGATTGGGCAGCATGTGGTTGTTCTTAGACCACTTGGCGGTGCAAAAAGATTTAAGTGGATTTTGGTTCTCAACCGGGATCGAACTCGGATCACCGAGAACGCCACTCAGAGACGCTAACCACTCTGATACTGCCTCCCCAACTTGCATTGGCAATGTGGTTTTCAATAGTAAGAAGTGGCAAGAAGAGATAGCACGAGGTCTAAGGTTGGCTATGTTGGTAACAATATCAACGCCAAGATAGAGCACGACAAGGTGCCACCCTTATCAGCTGCTCAGCTTCTGCATGTTAAAGAAAACTGGAACTTTGATACTAAACTTTTTCACTGGAATACAAGGGAAGGGTAGATTATGAGTGTATACATAGTGGGAGTTGAATGTCCAAAGGAATGTGAAGTTAGGCAGAACTTTGGAAAGATTGGAGAAGTTTCATAAATGTGTTAGTATCTTTGGTGTAACACCGTTTTATCAATCACTTTCCCAGCAATAAAGGAAGAGGTCAGTAAGCGTGAATTAACCACGTTTACAAGGGGAAGTAATGCCATTTGTTTACCTACACGTTACACCCCACGGCCAGTGTGTGTTTCGCGACGGAGCTTCGTAACGTCAGTGCCTACAATCTATACAAACATGTTACAGTTTTATTCTTACACTGTCATTTATCTTTCGTCAAGCTTTATCAGCAGGGAATTTTAGGACAGCTTAACTTCCATTTCATAAATTACACCACAATTAAGTATTATTGTGAAGATATTGATTAAATTATTTGCAGTTTGTGTTAATACGATGACATGCTTCGGGCGGGGTGGACCACCCGATGAATTTCGTACGATTGTTCCAATAATGCTGGTGATCCCCACTGGAAAACTGGGACCTGCAATACCGTCACCCGCTAGAGGACGATGTCGAAGTCCATCGGATACTATGTACAATATGGCAAATATACTGGAATGCACCGAGGCAGCTCACCTGTCGGCTGCCGAGTCAGTGGGGGCACTGGGCAACGAAGAGGCGTAGCGCTCACTCCTCCGGTAGAGTGCCTCAAAAGATTAGCTGTAATCTCAAATAAACCGAGTATTCACGACGGTTCATCACTCCATCCCATTGTGAGCTACTCTTCAGCTTACAAAGAGAAAAACATTGCTAATAGGATATATGCGAAATTTTACATAACAAAGACATTTATGCTCAAAGGTGGAAAAGGTTACGACGAATATGAGAGGCTGTATTTCATGGTCACCTCACCATTGATTTACTAGATAATAATAATGAGACTGGGTGCAACTCTGCAATCCTCTCCTTTTCTTCCTTCTCCTCTCTTTCTTCCGTTTCCTGTCTCATAAGAACATAAGAACATAAGAAAATAAGGAAGCTACAAGAGGCCGCCAGGCCTACACGTGGTAGTTCCTGTCACCTAACACTACCTACATCCGCCTTTCATCCCCATCCATGAACCTATCCAGCTCCCCTGTAAAGCTCCCCAATGACTCAGCACTAACTACCTGTCTATGAGACCTTTCCCATTCATCACCACCCTATTTGTGAACCAGTTTTCCTATTTCCTTTCTAAATCTACGCTTTTCCAGCTTGAATCCGTTACTTCTTGTTCTACCTGGTTAAAAGCCGTAAGAACTTTTCCTACCTCTCCTTTATTAAACCCCTTTATCCACTTTAAACTTCTAGCAGATCGCCCCTTACTCTGGGGTCTTCGATTGGGTGTAATTTTAATAACTTCAATCTCCTCTAAAAACTAAAGTTACGCATCCCTTGTACCATTTTGGTCACCCTTTCTCTGCATTTTTTCTAACAACACTATATCCACCCTGTAATAGGAGACCAAAACTGAACTGCATAGTCTAGGTGAGGCCTGACTAGAGCCAGATAAAGCTTATAATAACTTCCGCTTTTTACTTTTAACACTTCTGGTAATGAATCCTAATACTCTATTAGCTCATTCTGGCCCCCAATACATTGTTTCCTATGTCGGAGGTCTGGGCCACCCTCACCCCAAAGTTTCTTTTCACCTTCTGATCTTTTCAGCGATACATTGCTTATGGTGTATCTATTACCAGGGTTTTTTTATCAACATTCATAACGCTACATTTGTCCAATATTAAATTCCATCTGCCATCTGACTGCCCACTCGTTAAGTTTTTTTGATCAAAGTCTCCCTGCAATATGTTAAGTCAGACTGTGATCCAATAATCCTACCTAATTTAGTATCATCAGCAAACCTGCTGAATCACGCTAATCCCACTATCCAAGGTCGTTGATGTAAATCAAAAATAGAAATGGGCTCAAAACGGACCCTTGTGGAACTCCACTTTTTCACCAGTCCCAATTCAGTTTTGGAACCATTAATTGTAACCCTTTGTTGCCTATTTACTTAGCCAAGCTCTGATCCAATGAAGAACCTTCCCATCTATACATGAGCCCTAACCTTATTTAAGAGTCGCTCGTGTGGTACTTTGTCAAATGCCTTACTAAAGTCCAGAAATTATACATAATCCTTATCATTATCTGCCGTCTCATAAACTTTCCTATAAAAACTCAATAAATGGTGAGACATGGACCTACCCTTGGTGAACCATGTTGTGAATCATTGATCAAACTATGTTATCTAAGTGCTCTCTAATGTATTTTGCAATAATAAATTCCAATAATTTACCACCACTGATGTTAGACTTACGGGTCGATAATTGACTTTAGTCCTCGTCTCCCTTCTTAAATAGGGAAAAAAATTCCTTTCCCCAACAAAAAAGGCACATCCCCCTATCTCAACCGATTTCCTAAAAATGTGCATAACGGCTCATAACAACCTCCTTGCATTCCTTTAATACCCTGGGATACACTTGATCTGGCCCTGGCGATTTAAATGTTTCATTTTTTCTATCCCCTCCTCCACCATTTCCTAGTTATCACAATATCTTTGAGTTTCCCCTCATCGCTTCCTTTGAACATCTGTTCACTATCAGGTATCGTCTGTGTATCCTCCTCCGTAAAAACATTTAAGAAATAATCTTTTAGACTTCAAACACAATCCTCATCCGTATGAAGACCTCACCCTTTTCCTGACCTTAACGGCCCAAACTAATTCAATGGCCCTTTTTTTTATAAACCTGATAGAACCCCTTTGGGTCCCTTTTCGCCTGTTTCGCTATTTAATCTCTATTGTTCTTAGCAACTCGAAGCTAATTTCTTCACGGTCCTCGCCATTACGTTATACTGTTCTTTGTTTACCATCCTGCCTTGAACCTTAAATAAATGTCTTTTTACTCCAATGTTGGTGTTTTAATTTGGTGGTCATCCATTTTGGATCACTCTTTCTGGACCTTATTTCCCTATAAGGAATATTTCTTTTCTGTCCGTCAATTATGTTCCTTACCAATGAGGTATAATCCTCCTCAGCTCCGATCTCACTTCCCCTTCTAACCTCTCTAATTACCTCATCAGCCCTGACCTCTGACCAGCCCTGACCTAATTACCTCCAGGTGCCTTCCTAATCTTTCATAATTGGCCTTTCCAGCTGTCATCGCCCTGTCCTGGGAAAATTTCTTCTCCTCCATCCCACACCTCTTATTGATAACCTCCAGGTGTCTTCTTAATTCCGCATAATTGGCCTTTCTGAAATTAGGTATTCGATGCATATTGCCACTTAATTTTCCAACTTCCCATTTTAAGCTAAATCTGATCTCATAATGGTCGCTTTTATCTAGTTTCCCACTAACCTCCACATCTAAAGCTAAATCGTCTCTATTTGTCAGCAATAGATCTAAAATATTATCTCCTCTACTAGGCTCCTTGATTGCTTGACTTAGGAAGTTATCCTGAATTATATTTAACAATTCATCTGCAGCGCTGTGACCTATGATTAAATCCCAGTCTATATTCCTAAAATTAAAATCTCCCACCACGCATAATCGATTAT
The DNA here is from genome assembly GCA_016584305.1 of Chionoecetes opilio. NCBI lineage: Eukaryota > Metazoa > Arthropoda > Malacostraca > Decapoda > Majidae > Chionoecetes > Chionoecetes opilio. Next base: position 265,983 of record JACEEZ010013552.1, on the reverse strand, counting down.
ACCTGCAGGCCTTGTTTATTTCTTCCATATAGGAGCTGAAACCTCTTTACATAAGTTTGGGGGGCCTATAAACTACACCCAAAACCATTTTCCAGTTCCCTCCGTAACCTCTACCCATATAGACTCTTGCTGTCAACTGTTTTAATAACATTGTTAACACAACACTGCAATGCATCTCTTGCATAAAGCGCAACTCCTCCTCCTCGTCTGCCTACTCTGTCCTTGTGAAATAACCTATACCCCGCTATCTCGACTTCCGGATCGAATACCTTTCCTGACCTATCCAACCATGTTTCTGTTAATGCTATTATATCAAAATCCTTTACACTATTATTTCCCCTCAGGAAATCTATCTTTTTTAAAAACTCCTACAGTTTTTTTGTAAAACCTTCAAGCAACTCCTCTTTTTTTTGTCAATTTTTCCCCTTTATCTTAACGAAACTCTTCCTCTCTCTATTCTTACGAATCACTTTAGTTCCATGCCTTTTGAAACTCTCCTAGTGTCGCAAGTTTTTCCCTTTACCCCGACCCCGTGTCTAAACCCTGGTTTCTATCTTAAAAAAAGCCTGCAGTGCATCTACCTCCCTTTCAAAGGGATCAGACAAGATTTGAACTCCCTTTTCCCCGAAAAGTGCACCCCGCCCCTTTCGGTAGAGGCGGTTATGCCCGAAAAAGAGGCCCAGCTGTCGACAAAGGCCAACCTTGGCTTTGCAATGAAGTGCCAGCCGGCAATTCACAGCAATAGCCCTGGAGTACCACATGTCTTCAACAAAGCGTCTTGGAAGGACACCCCACACCACAGGGAACCCCCCTGTCCCTAAAATTTACCTACAGCTCCTTGAACCGCCGTAGCAATTCCTCACTTCTTACACACTCAACATCATTTCCCCCAGCGCTCAGGCAGACGATGGGCTTTTTCCCTTGGTCCGCCATGCACTCAACTATCTTGTCACTAACATAACCTATCCCCTTCCCTGGGTAAC
>JACEEZ010013552.1:245000-262500 GCA_016584305.1 Chionoecetes opilio | reverse complement strand
AGAGATTGTTTTTTAGTGGTTTTTACCTAGTTAAAGATAATAGCATGAGGTAATAATATGTGGTTTGTTTAAACACACACACACAAAAATATTATATATATATATTTTATATATTATATTTATTAATATATATTTTAATATATATTTTATTATAATATATATTATATATTATATAATATTTCTTTCTTTTTTTCCCTACCCGTCATGGTGCAGGTTGGTAGAGTCGTGAACTGCGTGGCGGCCCCTGCGCTTTGGTCAGCGTTCGAGTCCCCAAGTTCGTCCTGGCGTGGTGGCGTTTTGTATAGTCAAAAAACCTTTTTTGGTACTTGCAAAGTGTCTAGATAGGTCAAAGTATCTTATTTCTTCTTTTCTCTCTTCTTTTCCTCTCTCCTCTCTCTCTCTCTCTCTTTTAACACACACAACACATACATATATACAATTTAAATATTAATATAATTTATAAAAATATATATATATATATATAAAATATATAATTAATAATAAAATATATAATATATATTATATATATAATAATTAATATATATATTATATATTTTAATATATACAGGCTTGGCGGATGATTTTTGCGCCGAATCCGTTCTCGAGTTTTACCGCGCAGATTTAAATTTTGCTTCCCAAGCTATACAAAAATGCAGAAGGCATGAAGTAGCTGACAGCGACGTAAAAAACACTTGCACACCCGGGGTTTGGGGGGAGGGAGGGTTTCCCTCCCTTCCCCCCTCCATAGGCGGTTTACGTTTTTCGGATTTTTAACTTATAGCCTCCCCTTTCCCCCACATCCCCTGGCCCGTTTTGCTGGATTAATAAGGGGGGGAAAAAAATACGGAGGCAAACGATTCAAACAATCTTGATCTTTACAAGGCTGGGGTCAATAAAGGAAATTTCAAGCTTAAAGAACTAAAAACTTGAAAAAAGTGCAAATTTGATGCGTCGATTTTAAGGCTGGCGGAAGAGGGGGGAATCTCCGCTCCCAAAAAAAACAACTGGGAAAAAAAAAAAAAACGTGTAATAGAACCAGGAGCGTGTTAAGGCGACAGCTTGATGCCAATCCTAGCCTTACAGCCAGAGAACTGAAGGAGGAAAATCATACTCTTCTTGGTAATGTGTCGCTTCGTACTGTGCAGGAAACTTTGAAACGTGCCCTTTGGCTACAGGTGTTACCGGGCGGAATAAGCCACTGATAAATGAACGCCAAAGAAAGAAAAGGCTTCACTTTGCAAAGAAATACAGAGTTGGCCTCTCGACAAGTGGCGGGCTGTGCTGTGGAGTGACGAAAGCACATTTTGTGGGAGTGGAGGAGGACCAGCAAAAGTGTACCGTCGCCCCGGCTCAGACCCCACCGAGCCTCGCTACACACGAAAGACCACAAAACACCCTCCCAGTTTAATGGTGTGGGGTTGCTTTACTTTTCATGGTATTGGGAACTTAGTTGTTTTCCCAAAGAACACAACTGTTAACAAAGTGGTGTATTTTGATATTTTAAATGACCACCTGGAGGCCTGCTTTGAAAAGACACAGGCACAGCTTTTCCAACAGGATGGAGCATCCTGTCACACAGCTCGAGATGTGATACAGTGGCTTGATGACTGCAAGATTGGGAGAATAGATGACTGGCCAGGTAATTTTTCTCGATATATCACCCATAGAAAATCTTTGGGCCCTCATTAAAGGCAAACTCCGCTCACGTGACACCTCTACACTCCCCAAGCTTGAAATGGAGCTCCGAAAGTGTTGGGAAGAATTTCAGCCTGAGTTCCTTCAAAATCTTGCTGACAGTGTACCACGTCGCCTTCAAAGGGTCATCAAGAGGAAGGGCTACGCAACGAAATACTAACTACAATTGTAAGTGTTGATATTCTACATTATTTTGTTATAAACATGGTGCGTCATACGTGTAAACATTCCTTTTTCGGAGGCGCGTAGTGATTATCCGCGCAAACGTATATATATATATATATATATATATATATATACATTTTAAAGTTAGTTATACCCCATGGCGCTATCACCTCTTCTTCAAGTCAATTCCATGTGTAAGAGAGTGATGTTCTTTGTCTTTGTTGCTAGTCTTCTTCTTATTGTTTTTGTATATGTTGTAACAGTAAGTGGTAGCGCTTCTAGCGTGAATCAAAGAAGAGGTGTTCTCAGTGATAGATAAACGGTAGATAAATAATATTGACACCATCGTCATTAGTGTAATGCTTTAAAAAACTGACGTTGTCAACGTCAATTCCGGGCATCAATGAATTTTCGTTGACATACAATTGCAGCACATCTATTTGCTTGTATCTGTAGGTGAAATATAAAAGCATAAATATATTTTGATGATTCAAAATGACATATGGTCACATTTACTCTTGATTAGGCAGTGTTAAGTAACAGGAACTACCTCGTGTAGGTCTCACGGCCTCTTGTAGCTTCCTTATTTTCTTATGTTCCTATGTTCTTATGAATAAGGTTAAGGCACATATAGTAGATGGGAAGGTTCTTCGTTGGATTAGACCTTGGCCAAATGATAGGCAACAAAGGGGAACTGCTTATGTTTCTAAATCTGAATAGGGGCAGGTAACAAGTGGTGTTCCACAGGCGTCGGTTTTTCGACCATTACTATTTTGTATTTACATCAACGACTTAGAAAGTGGAATTAGCAGTGATATCAGCAGGTTTGCAGATGATACTAAAGTAGGTAGGATTATGAGATCACAGTCTGAGGTAAACAGTTTGCAGGGACATTTATATAAGTTAAACGAGTGGGTAGTCAGGTGGCAGATGGAATTTGATATTGACAAGTGTAGTGTAATAAATGTTTGTATAAAATTCATGGTAATAGGTACACTATACGCAATGTATCGCTGAAAAAATCAGAGGGTGAGATAGATTTGTGTGTGCGGGTAAGCTCAGACTTCTCTCCTTGGAAACAATGTATTGAAGCTAGAAACTGAGCTAAGAGGGTTTAAAGATTCATTACCAGGAGAGTTACAATTTGAAGTGCTGAGGTTATTCTAAAGCTTTATTTGGTTCTAGTCAGACCTCACCTAGACTATGCGGTACAGTCTAGGTCATCGTATTACATGATTGATATAGCCTTGTTAGAATCAGTGCAGAGGAGGATGACCAAAATGATACAGGGGATGCGTAACTTTAGATATGAGTGAATTTTGAAGCTATTAATTTTATACTCACTCGAGAGGCGTTGAGTAAGGGGCAATCTGATAGAAGTTTTAAGTGGTTAAAGGGATACAATAAAGGAGATGTAACAAAAGTTCTTACGGCTAGTAATCAGGGTAGAACAAGAAGTAACGGGCTCAAACTGGTAAAACGTTGTTTTAAAAATAGAATTGGCAGAAACTACTTCACAAATAGGGTGGTATGAGATTGGAATGGACTCAGTCATCAAATGGTTAGTGCGGAGTCAATAGGGAGTTTTAAAAGGAGGTTAGACAATTTCATAGATGGGGATGGAAGGTGGATGTAGGAAGTGTTAAGTAACATGAACTACCACGTGCAGGTCTCACGGCCTCTTGTAGCTTCCTTATTTTGTTATGTTCTTATTTTCTTATGGTATCTTTCTAGTTATTCATTTGTTTCCCCACAAGAGAAAAAGTATATCAGGATGCCCCTCCTGCTCCTTACTATGCATGAATTCGTGGTGCTTTTTGGTAGGCTTAGTCGCAGCCGCAAGTGCCTCCCCTTCGCCACCAAATCAGTTCATATTTACGGGCGTTATTTATTGCTACATGTTATTACACTACAACACTAGCGGACAGGAGGCAAGTACAAATCATAATTTTTGACACTTTAACATTTAAATCAGCATAAAGGGATGCAGATAGCCGGCCAATGTTTTCCCAGTTGATGTTATAGTAACATAATAAAAAAGAAAAATTTACTCAATATTCATGAAATTCCCTCGGGTGAAGCATTGATGGCGTCGTCATTCGTGTCACTTGTCCCCATAATTGAGGTCCTCAGTAAGAACATGAATAAGAATGCTACGCTGTCAATTATTGACTGCGTAGAATTCGTCTAGTCAAGGGTATCCTCGCACAATGGTTCTAATTGATATATACGAGTGCGTGACTGCCTCTGCAGGTGATTTTATCTTTTTCACTAAGAAGGTTTCGATCTCTTTGGCAGGCAACTTCTTAAGTTTGAACTTAGTAATAGTAAAGGAAAATACAATGAATAGCTGTAATTGGTGAGGTAGAAGTAGTAGTAGTAGTAGTAGTAGTTTTAGTAGTGTAATACAAGTAAAAAAAAATAACTATACTGCATTCCATCTCAGGAAAGAAATCCCGTTTCGTAATTATCTCCCAAATTGCCCCAATCCGTGCATTCCTTTTAGCAAATAGATAAGTGGAATACAGTAATGCAATAACAACGCATCTGTCGCCTCCGTGGTATAGTGGCTGGCAAACCTAGCTACGAATCTGCGGGCCCTGGTTCGAATCCGGGCAAGGGCAAGTCGGCGACCAGCCTGAACAAGCTGTTCATCCCTCCTTTCGGGGTCGATAAATAGGTACATGGGGAAACCTGGGTAAGGTAACTGTGGTAACCCGGATGTCACACTAGCCCTGTGTCCCTGGGTAACGGGTTCTCTCCCACCACAAGATCAAAGGCTAATGCGACGGAGATTAGCACCGATGCCACGCGCAGCATACCGCATACCCCATTACTACTTTTAATTAAATACAACATAATTAATTGAAAAAACAATAAACTTCATAATATTTAGCTCTTTTCTAAATATACAAATACATATAGCAAGCATGAATGTCTGCTAATAAAATATAAATAAGATAATAACATTAAGGGTTTAAAAAATTTTCTGTTACTTTAAATTTTTTGATATATGATATACTTTTTCCCTTTTTTTAAAAACTATCAAAATTGGCTCAAATTTTTTTGTTTTTTTTCCTAAAAATACGATAATTTAAATTTTCCCCTAAACGGGTGGGGAAAGCATTCCCGGGTTAAGTTGTGTAAAGCATCTTTCAAAAAACGCTGGACGGTCTTTAAACTGGTAAAACGTCGCCCCCAACTTACTTAAACCTATGTCTCGTTTCTTTAAACCCAGAAATTAAAAAGAAGCTCTGTCAAAGTTTACGTCTAAATAACATGTCTTAATGCATTTCACTAAAATAATGAAAGGGAAAGACGTAATGTGCCCCATTTTTAAACCTACTAGGGGTATGCCTTTTTTCCCAGGGGGTTTTAAGTTTACCCCGGAATTTTCCGGGCCGAGCAAAACTTTTCCAAAATTGTTTATTTTTAAAAATAAAACCAAACAAAATATATATTTTTTTTTTGAAAAGGGTTTTTTATAAAACAAAAAAACCCATTTTTTTTTTTCAGGTTTTGGGTTTGGGGGTTTTTCCCTAAAGACATTTTTTTAGAGAAGGAATGCAGGTTTTTCGGAAATTTTGGGGGAGAGGTTAAAAACGGCAATTTTTTTCCCCCAAATGGGACATTTTTTCCCCTTTTTTTTTTTTGGGGGTTTTTTCTTTTTCTGGTTTTTTGCTTTTTCCTCCTCCCCCTGGTTTTCCCAAAATTTTCTCCCCATCCCTCTCCCCCTTTCCCCTTTCCCTCTTTTTTTTCCTCTCTTCTCTCCCCTTTCCTCTCCCCCCCTCTCTCTTTTCCTCCTCTCCCCTCTCTCTCCCCCGGCCCCAAACTTTTCCCCCCTTCCTTCCCCCTCCCCCTTTCTCTCTCGGGGTTTTTCTCCCCCCTTCTCCTCTCTTTTCCCCTCCTCTCTTCATTCCTTTCTCTCGGTTTTCCCCTTTTGGGGGGCCGTTTCCCCTTCCCGTTTTCGGGCTTTAGTTTTTTACCCTCAGGTTTTCCTTTTCCCCCCTCCAAACAAATTTTTTCCCCCGAAAAGGTCGCCCCCCCCCCCCACCCCCTTTTCCCTTTGGGGTGTCCCCGGATTGCTTGGGGGAAATTAAACCTTTGTTTCTGGGGGGCCCTTTTTGTTTAAATTTTAAAAATGTGGTATTGCTCTAAAAATTTAAAGCCCGTTTACCCCGTTTCCCCTTTTCCAAAATTTTAAGGGGGTTATAGCCTTAAAAAATCCTATTTTTAAAAGGAAAAACTAAAAGGGCCCAAAAGGGAAAAATTATAAGTTTTTTAATAGTTTTTTAAGGGAAACGAAAATACACAGAGCAACAATAATATTAATATTTAAATAAGCTAAATCGAAAGGGACAAGGGGGGTCTCACCATTTCCCCCCAATCCCCGGGATATTTTTTTTCCTCGGGGTTAAAATTTTGGGTCCTGATGACGGGTCTAGTTTGATGCAATGTTTAAAAATTTAATTAAATTTCCCCTTTTTTGATTTTTTTTTTTCTCTACCCCCAAAAATTAAAACTTCATGTGCGTTATTTTTTTCTTCTTTTTTATGTGAAATGCAAAAAAGTGATATTTTTTTTTAAGTATAGAAAGTGTACGTATATTTTTGAAAAAAATGCGAAAAAAAAATTTTTAATCGGTTTTCCCCCATAAAACCCAATTTAAATTTAAACCTTTTGGGAGCATACCCGGGGGGCATTTTTCCCCCCAAACCACACCCTTTTTGGGTTTTTGCCCCCCAAAACGATTTGGCCACTGTGAAAAAGTGTTCGTGAATAGCTTTTCATTATTCCCCATACCAAAACGAACCTTATATAACCAAACCAAAACCTAAAGTATCCTTTTGCTTTTTCCATTCCAAAACGTACCCATTACCTAAAACAAACACAACAAAAAATCAAACCTAATTAAACTTTACCGTATAGGTACATTGTATCCAAAACAAATTATATAAAAGTCTTACCTAATGCAATAATGAAAGAAAACCTAGAACACTTATCCATATAAAAAAACTATTTTTTTATGTTAGACTTTTTAAAAGTGGGTAATTTTTTTCCCCATAGGGCTAAAAAGCATTTTATTTTTCCCTTAATTGTTTATTTTTAAGACGGAAATGGGGCGTCCACGTGTAGGTCATTTTAAATTTAAACATATTCATATAACGTTAGGTAAAAAAGTAAATTATATTATTTTTGTGGAGGAAAATTTAATGATAGTTTGGGCCCAACCACTAAAAATAACATTATTTCCCTACCTGGCAACTCAACACGGCGGCACCAAACGCGTGTGCTTTTGGGAAAAGAAACCGCCAGGGGGCTTGTCACCCCCCCCCCCAAACGACCCCCATTTATTTGGGCGTTATCCGCGCGAGCCCCCATCCCGGCCCCCTTTCCCCTTTACCAAGAAAAATCTCGCCGGAAAACCAACTTCCCCCCCTTTCCCTCCTGCACGCCGGTTTGGGCTTTTATAAATAAAACCCCAAAGGGGAAGGATGGGTTTTTCAGGGTACTCCCACCCCCACTTCTAGCTAAAGTTGGTTTCTGCGGTATCTGCCCGGGTTATGCGGGGAAATAGGTCTCGTTTCAGCCCCTCAGGGTGAAATTTCGCTGTTTTTACACTAATCACCCCAACCGATATCCCATGTTCTGTGAAGACCTTTTTTATAAAAATATATATTTTAAAATTATATAAAAGATATTTTTAAAATAAAAGGGAAATATATATAAAATAATAAAATTAAAAAAATTTTCTATAATAAAAATTTTATTATTTATAATATTTTTAAAATATTTAAAAAGAAATTATATATATTTTATATTTTATAATTATAAAATTTATAATAGTATAATATATATATATTATATATACTTTTATTTTAAAATTTATATTTCAAATTTTTATTTTTAAAAATATATATTTTTAATTAAAAAAAAATTCCACAACATATTTTATTAATATATATATATATTAAATAAAATAAATATATTTCCTATTAATTATTAAAATTTTTATTATATATAAAAAAAAAACTTTTAATTTTATTATTTTTTCTTATAAAAATTTTATATATATATTATATTTTAATTTTATAATAAAATAAAAATATATTATTTATTATTTAGGGTACGCCCCCCCCAAAGGGGCCTGAAAAGGTGAATATAGATTTTTTAATTTGGCGGGGTGGTTTCCCTTTATGAAAAAATGTTTTAAAAGGGGGTTTGTCCACTTAAAACCTTTTTTTTTTGGGAGTACTTCTTGCTATAAAAAAATGGCCCTTTTATATTTATATCCCAAAACATGGTTTGCCCCGCAAAAAGAAAGGTTTTCATTTGCCCTATCAAAATTCTTGGGGTTTTTTTCAGGATGGTTTTCCCCTTGAAAACCAAGGTGGGTCGAACCCCCGCCCCTAGACTTGCTCGGGACCCAAAGTTGGCCCCCTTTTGGGGTTGGCGGTGGACAGAGTTTCCTGGAGTGGGGTGAGTACTTTATGGGCGGCGTAAATAAAGAGGAGAATCCTTCTCCAAGAATTTCCAGGGGCATCCGGGAGGGGTTTTGGGAAAAGGGCCGGGGGTCCCCAGTGAGAGCCCTTGCAAGGATCTACCCCCGGGTCCCTTCCCCGTAAAGAAATCAAACGTCCATTTGCCCCCCTCCAGTGGTTTTTTGCCCGGTTTCCGAAACCAAAAGGGATGAAAATTTTTTGGGAAAAAGGTTGTGAAGGGGTGAAGCCCAGGCAACAAAAGCAGAAAAGGAATTTTGGAGAAGAAATGGAAGCTTTTTGACAAAAAAGGGCCTGCCCCACAGACCCCTTTTGAAAGACGACCCTTTTGCACCACCCCCTCTGCAGGACCAGGAATCCCACTGCTCCAACCCCCAGCTTTTGCCAGCGAGAGCACACGGGGGCGGTGTGATTTGCCCCCCTGGCCAGCAAAGCCCCCAAAATTTAGACCTGGAGTGGTTTGTACTACCAAAAGGATCAAATTTTGGAGAGGAAGTGAAATTTGAGACAGGAAAGAAAAGAAGAGACCCATAGGCAATGAAAGCAGAAAAGAGAAAGCATTTTTGGAAGGGGAGGCAAAACTGAAGAAGCAAAGCAAAAAGATAAAAAAGGTCAACGTCTAGAGCGGGCGGGGGCAATGTTCCTGGGCCAGGTTGAAGATCACCATGTTTCTGGGGATGGGACGGTGGATTTCGTTCCCCTTCCCAAACCTCAGGGGAAAAGAGGCGGGACCCAACAGGGGCCCTCCCAAATACGGGTTAAACCGACTGTTTCAGGGAGGGCCCGGGGGGCCCTGGCCCCCCCTTTGGTGATGAAATTATTTTTGGACAGGCCACTGCAAGAAGAAACAAAATTTCCCCCGGGAAACCCCTGGCGCTGGCAACCCACCCGGGTTTTTCGACTTTTCCCCCCCACTGCTAATCCTCCCTTTGTTTTCGGGGTTTCCCTCCCAGACCTTATCGCTGAGGGCCCACCTCTCCCCCCCAACATGTCGAAACCGGGTTCTGCGATTCAAACCCAAGCTGGGGAGGGCCGCGGGAATCCCAAAGGGGCATCGGCCCCGGGGGCCTTGCCGGGAAGCACCGGGGAAACCAAAAATATTGGTTTGGGGTTCCGAGGGGAAGGAAGCCCGACCAGGGAAAATGGGGGCCCGAAGCTATGGGGGGGGAAACTGACCTTCCCCGGGTTATCAGGAGGAGCTTTGTTTCAGTACAGAGGACCATCTGGAAGGTCCCTTTTGGGTTTTTTTGTACCAAGGACCCGGTCCCACCTGAAAACCGCTTCAAGGCGGCCCCGGCTCCTATGATCTCTGGGGGGACATCGACCCCCACCGCCCTAAAACTTTTTTTTAAACTGCAAGGTGACTCAACTGGGGCCAACACGGGTGGAAGGGTGGTACCCCTCCCCATTTGGGAAAAGAGGGCTGGGCCAAAGGTTTCTTCTGGAGTATATGCGTGTTGCAAAAAACCCGAGTTTGCCCCTGCGCCACCTTATCACCAGCATCGCCGGGCCCTAAACCTCTCTGATCTGGCTTCACGGGTCCAGTGTGCAGTCCCCTGTCCCCCGTGAATGAGAATGCCTACAACCCCAAGTTCAAGGGGTTCCAGGCGGTTTAAGATCTTAAGGGTTAAACCCGGGGTATAAACCTGGTCAAAACATGTCCCCCTGACCTCCCGGGCCCCCCTACCACTGGGGCCAGGGGTGTGGAAACGGGGGGGTTTCTCCCAAAACCCGGGTTTCCCGGGGATAAAATGTGGCAAGGTGGTCCCCTCCAGATGGCTCACCACAGCCCCGTCCGGTCGTGTACATGTGGACCAGAAAAAACTGGGGCTGACTTTGGGAAAAAACCCGAACACCCTGGGAAAACCTAGTCAAGTAAACCCGCCTGCAGGTTTTACTTCAAACTCTACTACGACATCAATTTTCAACCCCAGAAATAAGGGGCGGCCCCCCAAAACCCCATCCTCCGCAGCTCAAAAGTTGGAAAGAGGTCGCCCCAGAAGGGCCAAAAAAGCTGTGACCTTCTTTTAAAGTGCGGAAAAAGGAGCGGTTTTGCACATCAGAATTTGTCCCTTCCCCTCGCTGATGGGGTTTAAATGAGGACAACCGCCGGTTTTGCCGTGACCCGATTTTTTAAGCGAGGGCTGGGGGAAAGTATGGGGGCACCATGTAGAAACCCCGCATCACCCCCCAAGCTGAACTTTTCAGCCAACCCCCTTGCAGACCTGATAACTGGCAGCCTGGCCCGGTTTAACCCGGGTTCCCTGTTCACTGTCCGGGGGTCAGTCCAGGAAAATCCCCGGTCAAGTCGTACGTGGGGTTTCCCGGGGTTCTCTTCTACCTCAGAGCAAAAAAAGAGGGCGTGAAGCAGGTGACGAGGGGCGGAGCAGTGGGGGGCACAGGCCCAAAACGGGGGGTTTATCCCCGGGGCCCCGGGCCCCCCCACCGGGAGACCATGCCCTGCCCTTTAGGTCTAAAAAGGGCTTTATGGCCCCGTTCTAAAAGGGCCCAACCCTAGAGGCCCGTCACTGGATGTAGTTCCTGATGAAAACCCCTGATCAGAAAAAACTTACCACGGGTAGTAATTTGGGAAAACATATTGATGCATGATGCAATAAACCAAAAAAAACCGGAAATGCGTTTCTCATTTAAACTTTTTTTGATAAGGGTGCAATCTAAAAGTCGATTTTTTTATAGTAAAGAAATTTCTCCCAAAAGCAAAAATGGAATTTAGATCAATCGTCTTAGAATTTCCTTTTACATAGGAAATTGGCATGCAATGTTGATAAAAAGAAATTATTTTTTAACGGCGTACCCTTAAAAATTATATAGCCCTGTAAAATTTTTTTCTTTGAGGTCCAGGTTGTTGGGCCCTTTCCATTCTGGGGCGTGAAGGGGTTTTCCCTCGCCCGTTAGTGGCACCGGGTGGATTTTTACAATGAAACCTGTGATTTTATAGGTAAAAACCCGGGGTTTTTTTTGATGTTCGGATCCTCAGTCAGGGTTGCTAAACCCCCCGGTGTTTCCCCCACCGCACTTGTAGTCGCAATCCCTTAAACCCTGTATGCCCCATGCGGGTTTCCTCGGGGCCCTCGACGTCAGATTTACATTTCTACTTGGTTTGGGGCCCGGGCTCGGACCCTTTTTTTCACCTACCAGGCCCCTTTTCAAAAACCCCATTAAAGAAGGGTTTAAAAAGGGTTTTCCCCCGGGAAAGGGCTCGAATCGGGAAAATCGAACTCAAACCCCTTCCAAAACGTTAAACCCCTTTGGCCACCGCCTCCCCAACTTATTACCAAAGGCATCGATTCGCCTCTTCAAGCGTCCATTTAGCGTCAATATATCATATCCATAGAGTAAGACAGGGATCACAAGCGACTTGAAGATCCGTATCTATGTCCATCTGCACAGGTATCGACAACGCCAAATACTCATGCTGAGTGAGTCCATAACACCGTGGCCTATGCCAGTCCACCATAAGACTTCTTGCCGTGAACTTCTGTCATTATGGACTGCACTACAAAGGTATGAAAAATTATCCAAGACCTTAATGTCCTCGCCGTACGCATGAATAGACTACAGTTTCATCTAGTAAGCCTCCAAACATCTGGATTTTGGCCATGAGCCAGGAGACCTAAGGTCCCAAAGGCTTTGCCTCCTCGTGCAGCGCCGCAAGAGCCATCACCAGGACCTCCAGTGACTTAGCAAAGATTAGTGCATCATCGGCAAAAAAAAAAGATAAGTGATCTTGGCATTGATGAGGGATGCTCCATAATCACTTTGATCTACAACTTTGCCCATTACCCAGTCCATACAAGTGTTGATAAGTGATGGGGCAAGGAGGCCCTTACCTCATTCCTGTATTTTCCGGAAACAAATTGGATACACTTTTCTCACATTTTACAGCAATTTCAGTCCCAGAGTACAGGCCAATCATCAGAACAATACTCTTTGCAGGAATCCCGCGGAGTCGCAGAAAATCCAAGAGTGACTCACGATTCACTGGGTCAAGCGTCTTCTTGAGATCAACATAGGCTGCAGGCATCCTGTGCCGAAACTCAAGTCGGCATTCCACCAGGACACTAGGCGCTAAGATACGGTCTGTTGTTGACTTACCAGGCGTTAACCCAGTCTGCTGAGGTCTCTGATGCCTTCAGCAGATGACTGCAAAGACATTTATAAGACTTTATGAGTCTGCGAAGACACTTATTACCAAAGGCATCGATTCGCCTCTTTAAGTCGTAGTTTAGTGTCCATATCACACATTCATAAAGGAAGGCAAGGATCACACGAGACTTGAAAATCCGGATCTTTGTCCTTCTGCACAGGTATCAAAAACGCCAAATACTCGTGCTGAGTGAGTCCATAACACCGTGGCCTATGCCAATCTACCGTAAGGCTTCTTGACCTAACCCGCTGTCATTCTGGACTGCGCTACCAATGTATGAAAACTGTTCCAAGACCTCAATGTCCTCGCCGCACGCATGAACATGCTACTGTATATTCTAGTAAGCCTCCAAACACCTGGACCTAGGTATTGATCTAGGAGACCTCAAGTCCTAAAGGCTTTGCCTCCTCGTGCAGCGCCTCGAAAGCCATCACCATGACCTCCAGCGACTCAGCAACGATTACTGCAGCATCGGCAATTACAAGATGAGTGATCTTGGTATTGCCTAGGGATGCTCCACAATCATTTTGATTTATAACTTTGCTCAATGCCCAGTCCATACAAGTATTGGAAAGAGATGCAGCAAGGACGCACCCTTACCTCACTCCTGTATTCACATATAAAAAGCTGGATAAACTTCCCGCACACTTCACAGCACTCTCAGTCTCAGATTAAAGGCCAGTCATCAGAACAATAGTCCTTGCAGGAATCCCGCGGAGTTGCAGAAGACCCTAGAGTCAATCACGGTGCACTGAGTCAAACGCCGTCTTGAGATCTATATGGGCTGCAAGCATCCACTGTCGATACTCACGTCGGCATTCCACCAGGACACGAAGCACTAAGATACGGTCCGTTGTTGACTTACCAGGCGTGAACCCATTCTGCTGAGGTCTTTGATGCTTCAACAGATGACTGCGGATCCGTGTCAGCAATAGTTGGGCAAACACCTTGCCTGCCACGCTGAGCAGTGTAATACCGCGGTAATTGTTGCGCGGTAGTCGTGACGGTCCCCTTTCCCTTTTCAGATAGTGACGACCAGCCCTCTTTTGCAGTCAGGAGGAATGGTACCTGATTGCCACAAGGCAGTAAGGACAGCATGCACCCCACTTATCGTGGCCTCACCCCCAGCTTTGATGAGATCCGCATTTATATTACAAACACCAGCTGCCTTTCCACCCATAAACTTTGCTGCAGCCTCTCTGACTTCTCTCTGACTGAGGGTCAACCATGACCAATGTGTTTTCCCATACTATTGTATTGTTGTACATGACCTTTTTTGCGTGGCCTTACTTCACGTGTTATTGGGATTTTATTATATCTATACTTCTATTATTTTATTTCTTATCTGCATGTTTGGAATAGGGAAATAACAAAGCGCTCCATGCTACAGTCTTTGCCTCCATGGATGATGATGGTGGTTGAGATGGATATGGTGGTTCTACATAAGATAATTGTTCTTTACGTATTCGCTTACCATAATATAATATGCTAATATAATATAACAATATAACATAATAATATAATTATCCTTTATTTCCGTATCTATTTCTTCTTCTTTTCCATATAAAATTTATAAAATATATATCAATTAAAAAAAATCCGTAAACCTGAAATCCGAGCTATCCTGAAACCGATCCTTCCCATCGGGTTGTATCTGTAAGAGACAATCCGGCGTGGAGGAGGCCAAGGGGTCGCCCACAAGGCTCGTGGCTGGGGCAAGTTGATGTTTCTTGTCGAGAATTGCTTGGTATGGGAAAGGAGCCTGCATGGGAACTCGCGCGTGGTGACCCCCGGGAGTGGCGTCGTAGGGTGGGCGAGGCGACGCGCCCCCCGGCGTATGCCCCCAATGATTGATTGATTGATATATATATATATATATATATATATATATATTAATATATATATATATATATATATATATATATATATATATATATATATATATATATATATACTATATATATATATATATATATATATATATATATATATATATATATATATATATATATATATTCATATATATATATATATATATATATATATATATATATTTATATGAATATTTCTATTTATATAAATAAATATATATATATATATATACATATATATATTTTTTTTTTACATCACAAAGGACTGGCCAAGGGCACAAAAAAATAGGTAACACAAAGCCCGCTTGGTTACCAGTTCCTATAAAAAGGACAGTAAGATAATTAAAATAAAGAGGGGTGTGCTAATTTAGTTCGGAAGGTGTCTTATTACTCTTCTCTTGAAAAGATATAAGTCGTAGGAAAGTGAAAAAATTGAAACAGGAAGAGAGTTCCAGAGTTTACCAGTGAAAGGGATGAAAGGGTAAAGATACTGATTAAGAGGCCCATCTAAACTTGTTTACATGAAAATATTAGTTTCTTATTTTTTGCCATTTTTTCTTAGAACATCGCCAGGGGCAACTCTTCCGCACCAATTTAAATGTCTAGTGCCGTTATTTAAAGGTCTGCGGGCCAGAATTAAAGGTCCCGTGTGAACGCCCCATATTAGTAATGATAATCTAGGTCCTCTAAAAGCTAGAAACATGGGTGTTTTGCATTGAAAATGTATGTCTGGCAAGGAAACCAAAGTTTGTATCTTTGAACAGTTACTGAGCGGATCAATTACCTCTCCGCCATGACGTAGGCATACAGTAGACTTTTTTGTCTGCAGTTCAGAGGTTGACAATGGCGAAAAGTAAGAAAGCACGCAGAAGACAATAAATATGCAGAGCAGCAAGACAGACACAGCTACAGAGAAGAATAGAAGCAGCAGAATGTAAAGGAGGGTCGGTGGTCACCGCACCCGCCCGCCGCAGCGTGCACTCCAAGCACCTCACAAGCCTTACAAGACTGTACCAGTCCAAGCACCTTTTCGCACCCCAAGCCACGTCCAGCACTACCTCTCCCATCTTCATCTCCATCTCCAGAGAAGGTGCCATCCTTGAATGTATTTATGAAAAGTACACAGCTGCGCAATCTGTTCATCAATATGATATGTGGCAAGTGTAAGAAGAAGGTGGAGGTTTGCAATATCTGCCTACACCGCCTCTGCCCAGGAGAAAAGAGATAGAAAGAGACACCAGACACCAAAGAACAAAATATAGAATAGAAGAGCAGAGGATAGCGACGAAGAAAGCAGGACTGGAAGGAAGAAGAAGGGTAAGGAGGAAAGTTCTTCGTATCAGGCCGGGGCGTACAAGGTGGTCGTATAGATTCCTCCCTCACCACCATGCACTATTTACTGAAAATGTTATTTTTTTAGTATGTTACATTGTTAATTATGCTCTATGATAAATGTCTACATTGTTTCATAATGATATATTTTTCTATAACTATCTAGTGTGTGAGTAAAGGTGAGCAAAACTTTAAACGCGTTTTTCTCCAAACCAAAAATCTTTAACCTTAAATGAGATCTTCTCAAAAAGTTACCAACCAATATACGATCTGTTTTATTTGTTCAATGGAGGAATAAATGGAAAATAATTGCACGCCAGATTATTGTTCTAACTGAAAATCCTACTATGTAATAAAAGAATCATTAATAAAAAGGTGTCGAAAAAACATGGTGTAAAATTTAAAAAAATGTAAAAATTACGTAAAAAAAAATTCCCTACCAATTAATTTATATCCTATCTATAATTCCTGCGATGTGGATGTAGCATAATATTTTGTCTACCTACCATGTCAAGCAAAATATCGTAAGCTCATTTTTTTTACAGAAGATCTGCTTTAAATATACGGTAAAAGACCTACAAAATGGTTTTGAACTCAGAACTATAGATTTTGGAGATACAAAACTATTCAACAAAGTAATGTTCACCTTAATATATATTATGTGTACAAATTTCAGCTTGATAGGGTAAGAAATAAGGGAGATATGAATTTCCATTAGATGCTCCCCTTAACTCTTGCATTAGGAAGATGGACAGAATAGGGATGAGAATGAGTAGAAAGTCTTGTGCAGCGAGGCCGCGGGAGGGGAGGAGGCATACAGTTAGCAAGTTCAGAAGAGCAGTGGGCATGAAAATAACGGTAAAAGATAGCAAGAGAAGCAACATTCCGGCGGTGATTTAAAGATTGAAGACAGTCAGTCGGAGGAGGAGAGTTGATGAGACGAAAAGTTTTTGATTCAACCCTGTTTAGGAGAGATGTATGAGTGGATCCCCCCCAAACATGTGATACATACTCCATAAGTAGGGGCGGATAAGGCCCCTGTACAGAGCAAGCAACTGGGAGGGAGAAAAAAAAGGACGCAGACCCCACAGGACACCTAACTTCTTAGTAACTGTTTTAGCAAGATATGAGATGTGAGATTTCCAGTTCAGATTTTAGTAAAGGATAGTCTTAGAATGTTCATTGTAGAAGAAGGAGACAGTTGAGTGTCATTGAAGAAGAGGAGATAGTTATCTGGTAGGTTTTGTCGAGTAGATAGGTAAAGAAATTGGGTTTTTGAGGCATTGAACAAAACAAGGTTTGCTTTGCCCCAATCAGAAATTATAGAAAGATCAGAAGTTAGGCGCTCGGTGGCATATCTCCGTGAATCACTTAGTTCCTGTTGAGTTGGACGTCAAATAAAACGACTTTGAAAAATGCAGGGTATAATCATCAGCGTAGGAGTGGATAGGGCTTTGAGTTAGACAAAGAAGATCATTAATAAATAATAGAAAGAGAGTGGGTGATAGGACAGAACCCTGGGGAACACCACTATTGATAGATTTAGGAGAAGAAAAATGTCCGTCTACAGTAGCTGCAATAGAACGGTTTGAAAGGAAACTCAAGATACAGATGTACAGAGAGAAGGATATAAACCGAATGAGGGTAGTTTGGAAATTAAAGATTTGTGCCAGACTCTATCAAAAGCTTTTGATATGTCAAGGGCAACAGCAAAAACTAAACTGAAACCCCTAAAGAAGGATGACCGAGATTTAGTTAGGAACTTAGAA
>JACEEZ010013552.1:225000-240000 GCA_016584305.1 Chionoecetes opilio | reverse complement strand
CAATACATAAGAGAAAAATCGAAAATAAGTCAATTGATTGCAGGTACCGTGCTAAGCAAAATTCCTATCGCTTATCTTTAATCGTTTTCATTGGAAGCATCAGTAACAAAACCAGTATACGATCATATGCCTTGATCCAAATCTGCGCAACTGTGGCGGAAGAGGCTCCATTAATGATTATCTTGGGCCTTTCACACTGGCGCTTGATATTAATTACATTATGCTTACACCGTGGAGCCCGCGTGGCATCTCCTGAGACAATCCACGTCCAGGTGACAAAGAGGATACTGATGTTTTTTCTTCCTACTTGGCAAACATTCTCTCTCTCTCTCTCTCTCTCTCTCTCTCTCTCTCTCTCTCTCTCTCTCTCTCTCTCTCTCTCTCTCTCTCTCTCTCTCTCTCTCTCTCTCTCTCTCTCTCTCTCTCTCTCTCTCAGCGTTCTTCAAGATTTAGAAGAACGCTGTAATTATTAAGAAGATTACATACAATCGACGAAATCACATCAAAATTATCGGTCATCAAGAAACTCAAGGTGATACCTGGGAACAGTCCACCGTTCAAGTCTCAAAGCTGTGGAGGAGAAGCTTCAACTACCCAGCATTGAGCTGGAACGGTTTCACCGAATCGGGCAGCGACACGATAATTAACCCGGCCGATAATAGCCCGATACTTAAAATAATCATCCAGACCATTTTTTCTTTGCAGCAATATGTTTAATGTTCTTTAAAAATACCTAATCCAACAAAAATAATTAGTTTCCACGCCTTATTTCCGTTAAAACATAACTTTTGTAAAACAGTGCGGGAAAAAACCCTGCATCGTTGCAGCCGCCGCGCGGATATTGCTGATGACGTCACGAGAGGCGACACCATGTAAATAACAAACGTCGGCATTTATAACAGCTGTTCATCCAACCAACATCAATCCACCGTTATGTGACCAACACCCATCCCCGTTTCCCCACCACCAACACGCATCCCCTTCCTCCTTACCAACTCCCATCCCCTTCCCCACCACCAACACCCATCCCAGTCTCCCCACCACCAACACCCATCTCGATTTCCCCACAACCAACACCCATCCCCGTTTATCCATCACCAACACCCACCTCCGTTTCTCCACCACCAACAGCCGTCCCCTCCCCCCACCACCAACACCCATCTCCGCTTCTCCACCACCAACACCAATCCCCGTTTCACCATCACTAACACCCACATCTGTTTCTACACCTTATTTCCATTGCGATGGCTCCCAATTACAATCTGCCCTCGTCCGACGTACCAACCTTTTCTACATATTTCTCGTAGTCCTATCGGTCGGATACGTGTGCAAATTTTTCTGGAAAGGTACAGCATTCTTGCTGCACCCATAAATAATGCATGTATCCACAAATTGCATACCGCTATTTTTTTTATCAGAAACACCCAAAATTATTCAAGTACTATGTGTATTGCCTGCGTTTACGTGCTTCTGTTCGGCGGGAGCTTGCCGCTCCCGCCTTCGGTGACGTCATCAAGTCATGGTGCGTTGTCTGCTAGTTGCCAGGAGATTTGTTGGAAGCTCGGGAAATTTACAGTTTCTGATTGCTGATCATTTTAAAAACGGCTGACTGGATACAAATACACTGACTGACTATAAAACCAAACATTATCTTAGTTGGTACTATTTATAGACTACCAAACGCCATTACTGATGAGTTTATAGCTTCACCTGAGAACATTCTAGAAACAGTAGGAGATTTAGGTTTACCTTGATATATTATGGGTGACTTTAATATTGATTTTCTGAAACAAAATTATTGCCAAGCTTATAATTTTGTTAACCTGTTTTATACCTGTTCATTCTTTCCATTATAACCAAACCAACCAGATTAGTCATGACTTCAACAACCTTAATTGATCACATATGGACGAATGACGTAGATCATTATCTAACTAGTCGAATATTATGCTCTTCATTAAGTGAAACTTTTTCAGTATTCCGTTATTTTTCTTTTAATAATAAAACAAATGGTTGTAATCTTTGAATATTAAAGATAATATGTTATAATGATTTGATCTATAAATTTAAAGCATATTTGAGGGATTATCAATGGAACATAGATATTGATTTATATATCGATGAAGATTATAATGAGTATATGGAACACTTAAAAAAACTTTTATGATAATCATTTTCCTAGTAAGCATAAAAAGTCGTTATGTTATTCAATTTCCTGGTAGGCAATACATGATTCAAGAAAAACACAAAGGTGAGCCCAATATTTCTCCTGCAATCAAAACATGCATCATAGAAAGAAAAAATTACATTAGTTATATGCTAAATGGCCACTTACGTATGAACATAGCTTCAAGAAGTACAGGAATACGTTAACATCTTTTATTCGGGCCGCTAAGATTAATTATCAAAAGTCAAAGTTGGAAGAATGTGCAGGGTACTCAAAAGATAATTTGGCAAACCATGAATAACTTAATCGGTAGAAACGGTACGATTTTAGTAGGTGTAAGAGGAGGAGGAGTTATTGAAATAGAAGGATTATGATTTAGGGAGCTCAGGAATACGAAAAAGTAGAAGATGAGGATCAGGAGGAGGAGTAGGAAGCGTGGGAAGAAAAGGAGAACAGCTATCGCAGTGTACGAACTTCATACGTACTTCATGAAAAAAATGTACCGAACTCAATTTACGAAATCAATTTCACTGCTTCGACAAGACCGACATCTCTCCGGTTCACTCTCATTTCTTCCCTCCACACAGCCAGTTTTTCATTCCCCTCCTTCCCCAAGCGCCTCCCCTGAACCAGACCGTCGCTTCCTCTTCCAATTTGCGCTTCTTATCTTATCTATTAGTATCGACGCAGATTTACAACAATTTGGGAGGATATGTTAGTGTATATGAGAGAGAGAGAGAGAGAGAGAGAGAGAGAGAGAGAGAGGAGAGAGAGAGGAGAGAGAGAGAGAGAGAGAGAGAGAGAGAGAGGAAGAGAGAGAGAGAAGAGAGAGAGAGAGAGGAGAAGAGAGAAGAGAGAGAGAGAGAGAGAGAGAGAGAGGAGAGAGAGAGAGAGAGAGAGAGAGAGAGAGAGAGAGGGGAGAGCGTGTGTGTACTATGTGTGTGTGTGCGTGCGTGTGCGTGTTTGTGTGCGTGCGTGTGCGTGTGCGTGTGCGCATGTGTGTGTGCGTGCGTGTGTTCGTGAATAATTATGGTGCTAGCGGATGACACATAAGAGCAGGACAAAGAGCCAGCCAGAATGAATGCTCTGCTTCCCCCTCTGTCCAGTAGTGTTGGTGGGGTCGTCGATTACTCACTGGGACTTGTCTAAATCACCTGCCGTCTGGTATTCAAGGGAAACGCACGGGAACATCCATGCAGTGGCGCGAAAAAAAGAAAAAACCCCACAATGAATGCGCAATATCCGTCAATGCTTGTCAGATTGTTATATTTTATCAGCGTGATATTTATAATTTGTTTTATATTAAATAGACATTCAGATTGCGTTCATGTTGTTTATGTGCGAGGGTTTGCCAATCCGCTGTGATTTCCTATATATTTCCTTATTCTTATTTCACTGCTTAGAGTATGTATTATTTTTGGTAAGGAATTTATTGTCAGGGTTGAGTTGTTTAGCATACGTAGGATTATCGGCGCTTTGTGAAATGTACGAATGTATGCTTTTTACTTCTACCTTGACGAATGAAATGGTGTATATACATGTATTATATTGCAGGTTTAAGTTCCTCTTTCATCCATAGCTGCATATCATCCAGACATACATACATCACACACACAGACACACACACATAAAACAAAAACAAAAAAAACAAAACTTGCACTCGCGTGTCCGATTCGCGTGGAAAAGACCATGGGTGAATGACACACACTCAGATACACAGACACACACATACACACACACACGCACACACACCTACACCCCTCCCCCCCCCACACATAACATAACCACCAGCCTGGTAGTTAACGTCCTCTTTTGCAACCTAGGAGGTCTTAACTCCCAGACTCACTCCAAATCTAAGGTTTTTCACTGACAAAAGAGGGCAGTTATTGTCCTTCTTGAACAAGTAGATGGGGTGTGTGTAATGTTTGAGATCCTTGCCTTACCCATATATCTGTGTCCATGACCATGATCTTTATGCACTTTTCTAGTGGGTAATAACCGGGAATCGCGAGTAACGCGAGATCAGGACCATGGGTGAATAACATACACACATAAGCGGGCACACACACACACACACACACACACACACAGGTAGGTGATGACCGAGTGGTTAGCGTCTGGGAGTGGTGAGCTCGAGGTTGCGAGTTCAAATCCCAACGGGCGCAACTCTTTTGTCAAAATTTTAACACGATGGCTGGATGATTAGAACCTAGTATTGGTGAATAAAAGGACCCGAGTAAGTCCCGCCAGGAAAACTGTTTCTTCCATCGTTGAGTCACGGATGATACCCACATACTGCCTACCAACCTCACCTTCGACTGTGATTGCAGCGGGGGGCACCATTGAGCAGCATGAGCCTCATATCATCATATGTGTCACTTTAAAAATTCAGCCTGCGCCACCACGGAGAGGGCCAACCATACCATCCCTTCAGAATATGCAGGGCCAACCAACTGAGCCCTCAAGGAGGAAGATAATAGCCTACAGGCGCTATAGGCTCAAACGTGAAAAAAACCTCATTCACACACACACACACACACATTGTCTCCCTGAGACAGTAACATATCATGGTACTGTCTCCCTTGAGCTAGAGGATGGGGGTGTTTGGTGTGTGAGGCATAATGAGCTCCAAGCTCGCACCGGAGGGGTTAAACTGGCGATCGTGAGCCAGCTCGCGTGGAAAGGACCATGGATGAACGACACACACACACATACACACCGCCTGAGTGGCTTGGATGGTTAGAGCCTCACGTGCTGTTTTATGGTCAGGCGGTCGATCCCCTGTTCCACTGGTTCCTGGGGACTTTTCACAGATACATTCTGGCTGTTACTGTCCCCTTTGAGCAAAAGGATGGTAATGTATGTGTGGTGAGGCTCCAGCATTACCCAAAGATCGATCAGTACGAGCTCCAATCTCTTTCCGGGAGGGTAAAACAAGCGATCGCGAGCCAGCTCGCTTGGACAAGATCGTGGTGATGACACATTCACACACACATGTACACATACACACACACACACATACATACACACACATACGGTAAATAAGATCCCGAACTAAACTGGCCTACCCCTTTGTTTTTATTTTATTCTCTTACTGTCTTCTTTATAGGGACTGGCAACTAAGCGGGCTTTATATTACCCATTTTTGTTGTGCCCTTGGCCAGTTCCCTGTGATGTAAAAAAAAAAAAAAAAAAAAAAAAAAAAAAAAAAAATACACACACATTCACACACACATACGCACATTCACACACACACAAAAGCACACATACACACACACACATTCACACACACCCGCACAGTCATACACACACACACGCACATTCACACACACACACACAAACATACACACACACACACATTCATTCACATACACCTTTGACCTTCTCTCTCAATATATCTTACTCCCTCAGTATCCCTTTCCCTCACACTATTAGTTTTCTTATATTCCCTTTGCCCCGTTATTCATATCTTTCCGACGCAGTCTCTATTTTTTCCATTAATACTTTCCAATTGTCATCCTTCCTCTCATCATTGTTATCTATCCCCACATTTCCATACCTTTTCTTCCTCTCCTATTGTCATCGCCGTTTTCCTCTACTACGTGTTTGCTTACATGCGCAATGCCGCTGTTTTTTATATATATTTTTATTACTGGTGTGTCTCCAAATCAAATTATTTTTTCTTCCTCTCTTCCTTCCATATCTCAAGTTTCTTATCCATGCACACACCCATAGCCTTTGTTCAACTCTATATTTCACTCTTATCATCCTTAACTTCCATCCCAGCTCAATCTCTTTCTCCCCCTTCCTCTCCCTGCCCACCACCTGCCCTCGAGCGGACGGCACACTTTCCAAACTCCTGACCGAGCTAAGTTTTTGAAGTCTTACCGTGATGTCCTTATGAGCCTGATTTAGTGACCAGTGTGTCCCTTCACCCTCGCCTCTCAAACCATGCTAAATGGATCTATCTTTCTCTTCCTCCTTCACTGGTAACTGAAGAGAAGGGGATATGAGAACCTCACAATTTACTCACCTTTACTCCCTTACCTATGAAATGGAAAATAGTCTTTTGTCTCTTATTCTACGTGGAGTTTTGGTCACTTATTTCCATGTGTTGTGTTTTCATAATACAAATACTTTTTTGTTTCAACGTTTTCATTCCTTCGCCTCACCTGTCATAATATACGTAAAACAAAAGTGTTCGGTTCATTCCCTTACCTTGGAGTATTAGAACATGAAAGCGTATGTATCCATTTTGTGAGAGTTTGTGTGTGTTTGCGTATTTTGTAATTTCCTAAGGACGCAGGTCAAGGGAATGAAAAGAGCAGACAGTAAAAGAATGTCAGAAGTTCATCAGTTTAATTTAAGAAGTATCATGTTTCTTCTCTTAAAAGAGTTTAGGTCGTTGTTAGGTGAAAACAAAAATCAGGAAGAGAGTTCCAGAGCTTACCGGCAAAAGGGATGAGGGAGTGAAGATACTAGTTAACTATGTCAGTTGCAAGTGCAGAGAGCTGGGTCTCAAGATATCGGCTGAGAAGTCCAAGGCCATGGTGTTCAAGGCCGCTGCCCCCCCCCGGTCTGTCCTCTACAGATACAGGGCATCAGGCTGGCTTGGACCCACGCCTTCCAGTACCTCGGAATGTGGCTTGACCAGGGCCTCCACTTCACTACTCAGGTCACGTATCTGAGGGAGAGGGCTGAGACCAGGCTCAACGTCATGAGGGCCATGACGAGGACACACGCCGGGGCCACGTCATCAGTGCTGCGCCTCTTCTACGTGCACACTGTGCGCGCCCTTGTAGAATACAGCGCGCCCGTGCTTGTCTCGTTATCGCTCACTCAACAGAGGAAGTTAGAGGTCCTTCAGAACCGAGCTTTGAGGACCCTGCTGGGGGCACCGCGCTGGGCAAACACCCGCGTCATGCAGGCGGAGGCACGGTTGGTGCCCCTAGCCACCAGGGTTCGACAGATCGTGGCCTGTCGGGTGGCCAAGATCCTCTGCCAGGCAAGGGAGTCTGTCGCGCGGGACAGGCTGTGCAGGGTCTTGCCACAGCAGCACCGTGACCTATCACCGGGCAACACCTGGCTGCAGAGGATGGCAGACGCCGCCATCCACCTCCTCCCCGGCCACACCCACCTGCTGCTGGACGGACCTGACCGCCCCGCTGTCAACTACGTCGCTCCGCCACCGTGGCAGCCCTCTGCCGCCCAGGTGATTATCGCCACACTGCCGGCCGCGAAGGCGTTGTGCACGCGGGAGGAGCTGAGGCAGCACGCCCTGCAGGCGGTGGCGCACGCCAATGTTCCCAGCAGCGTCGCCCTGCAGGCGGTGGCGCACGCCAATGTTCCCAGCAGCGTCGCGGTCGCTATCTACTACACCGACGGCTCCGTTGACCCTGAGAGAGGCCTGACAGGTGCTGCGGTGGTTACGGGCGGCGAGGTGCTGTCCTGGAGGACACCCGACCATTGCTCCACGCTGCAGACGGAGCTGGTGGCGATAGAGTGCGCCCTACAGCACCCCCTGGGCCGACAGGAGGAGGTCGTGGTGATTCACACCGACTCCATGTCTGCCCTGCTGATCCTACGGCAGCCCCGCACACCGATGGACAACGTGCAGCTCACCACCGCCATCCTGGGCCACATCCAGGGCCTCGCCGCGCAGGGGCGCCGCGTAAGGTTCAACTGGGTGCCCAGCCACATAGGCGTCCGTGGCAACGAGGCGGCCGATGAGGCGGCCCGGGAGGCCACCAGACATCCAGCGGTGGCCTTGACTGTCTTACCCAGCATCCATGGGGCCAAGGTACTGGCCAGACGCGCTGCCGTCTGTGCCGCAGAGCAACAGTATCGCCAGCTGGTGCAGACATCGAGGCAGGCAGCCTGGCACAAACAAGCCACGAACAACAACGAGCCGTTACGCCCCGCCCAGCAGCTGTCCCGAGCCGAGGAGGTTGTTCTACACCGACTTCAGCTTGGCTACTTGACCTTGGAGGAGCTGAGGGACGGGTTTGAGGAGCGGCCGTGTGAGCACTGTCCTCATATGACCCCCCATCCCCTGACCCACTACCTGCTTTCCTGTCCCGCTACAGAGCGGCTCAGACAGTGCGTCGGCCCGGAGAACGCGGCCGCCCTCGTACGGCAGTTTCAGAAAAATCTGCCCCTGCTGCTGGAGGTGGCGCGTGCCGCCCCACCCCCCCGATTAACACTAAGGAGCGGGAGTGACCTCACTCCCCGCCCACCTGTGACCTGACTGTGGCAGCGGCTACAGCGGCGGGCTGATGCCCGCTCATTTATTACTGTATTTTTTTATATATATATGTATGTGTATGTATGTGTATGTGCATGTATGTGCATATGTATATGTATATGTATATATATTATGTAATAGATGTAAATAAATAAAAAAAATATAAAAAATTGCATTAGATAAATAAACAGAATAAGGATGAGGGTAATTAGGAAAAAGACACGGAAAAAGGGGAAGGATGTAATTAACAAGATAAAAAAAGCAGTAACCTTGAAAACCCGGTAGAAGATAGCAAGATAAGTAGCATTGCAGTGGTGTTTGAAAAAAAGGAAGACAGTCAGTTATAAATTTGTAGTTGACGGGCAAAACACTTTTAACTCTACCATGTTCTGAAGAGCAGTGCTAGTAAATCTCCCCATAAATGAGGCATACTCAATACATGGGCGGGTAAGGCCCCTGAGTAAAGTAGGCTCCTGGGAGTGTTAAAAACAACATTTGGAAAGATAGAGGTGTGAAATGTTCTGTTGAAATATTTAGTAAAGGACAGCCCAAGAAAGTTCAGTGTCGAGGAGGATCAAGATTGACTTATATTGGAAAAGAGATCATTGCTTTCTTAAAGGTTATGTCGAGTAGATAGGTGAAGCGATTGGGTTTTTGAGGCATTAGAGAAAACAAGGTATGCTTTGTCACATTCAAAATGTTTAGAAAGATAAAAAATAAGACGCCGTGTGTGTGCGTGTGTGTTTATTCACCCATGGTCTTGTCCACGCGAGCTGGCTCGCGATCGCCAGTTTTCACCCTCTCAGTGCGAGCTTGGAGCTCATTATTACCGATCTTTGGGCAATGCTGGGACCTCACACACCACACACCCCCCTGCTCAAGGGGGACAGTAACCGCCCAAATTTGTCAGTGAAAAATCCTCGGGAGCGCGCGGTCTCAAACCACCTACCCACAGAATGGGAGACCGTCACGTTATCAACCTGACCATCGCGCGGTGTGTGTGTTGATGGTCTTGTTTAATCTACAGCCTCCATGTGCATGAACACGCTCTTTCTCTCTCTCTCTCTCTCTCTCTCTCTCTCTCTCTCTCTCTCTCTCTCTCTCTCTCTCTCTCTCTCTCTCTCTCTCTCTCTCTTTCTCCAAATAAAGGAACCACCAGAGACTATATCGAACTATTCCTTTCAGACAGTATTATGGATTAAATGTCAGAGAGAGAGAGAGTGAGAGAGAGACCGAGAGAGCGAGAGACAAAGATAGAGATAGAGACAAAGAGAGACAGAGAGAGGTAGACATACAAACAGACATACAGAGTAACCATTCTAACTAAAGAAAAACCGCAAACCAGCCTACCCTAACGATTCAATGTTTCTCGATTAACAATCAATCATTGGGGGCATACGTCAGGGTGGCGCGTCGCCTCACCAACCCAACGACGCCAATCCCGGGGTTCTGCACGCGCGAGTCCCCATGCAGGTTCCCTTCCCATACCAAGCAACTCTCGACAGGAAACATCAATTTGCCCCAGCCACGAGCCTTGTGGGTGCCCCCTTGGCCTCCTCCACGCCAGATTGTCTCTTAGAGATACAACCTGGTGGGAAGGATCGGTTTCAGAGTAGCGTGCCACATGCCCATATAGCCGAGGTTGTTGCTGACAGACTATGCAGGTAATAGGCCTCAATTCAGTATCACTGTGGAATCACTGATTTGACACGTAATCATCCCAGCGATACCCCATGATTCAGTGGAGACACTTATTACCAAAGGCATCGATTTGCCTCTTCAAGTGGCTATTTAGTGTCCATGTCTCACATTCATAGAGTAAGACAGGGCTCACAAGTGACTTGAAGATCCGGATATTTGTTCTTCTGCACAGGTACCGACAACGCCAAATACTCGTGCTGAGCGAGTCCATAACACCGTGGGCTGTGCCAGTCCGCCGTAAAACATTTTGACGTGACCCGCCGTCATTCTGGACTGCGCTACAAAGGTCCATAAAACTTTCCAAGATTTAAATGTCCTCGCCGCACGCATGAACATACTGTACTCTTTCATCTAGTAAGCCTCCAATTACCTGGACCTTGGTCGTGAGCCAGGAGACCTCAAGTCCTTAAAGCTTTGCCTCCTCGTGCAACGCTTCGAGATCCATCACCAGGACCTCCAGTGACTCAGCAAAGATTACTGCATTATCGGCAAAAACAACATCAGTGATCTTGGTATTATCGAGGGATGCTCCACAATCACTTTGATCTACAACTTTGCCCAATACCTAGTCCATACAAGTGTTGAAAATTGATGGGGCAAGGACGCACCCTTGCCTAACTCCTGTATTCACAGGAAAAAAGCTGGATACACCTCACAGTCCTTACACACATAGGGCTCTCAGTCCCAGAGTACAGGCCAGTCATCAAACCAATAGTCTTTGCAGGAATCCCGCGAAGTCGCAGAAGATCCCAGAAAGCCTCACGATGCACTGAGTCAAACGCCTTCTTGAGATCAATATAGGCTGCAAGCATCCCCTGTCGAAACTGACGTCTTCATTCCACTAGGACTCGATTGCTCTTTCTCAAATAATATTAAAAAATCGTCATTGTATATTTAATGGGTTTTTTTAAAGCTTCGGGTATTGGCCCCTTGTTTCTTGCAAGGATAGCGTTAGAGAATTGACCGCTGATTTATGCTAACAATACAATGGGAAGGGTAAGGGAATGGCGATGGACGAGGGGAAAACAAATAATAGCATTACCAGCACTGTTATATATAAATAAAACTAAAAATAACATTAAAAAAGGAATACGAATGTAAATTTCTAGAAGGAGGGTCCTCCTACACACACACACACACACAAACAAACAAACAAACAAACACACACACACACACACACACACACCTAAACAGCCTGAACGGTTTAGTGGTTTACCAGCACCATTCTGTGCCGGTTGGTGGTGCGTCCGGCACCATTCTTTGGTCCGGCGTTCGATCCCCGGCCCCACTCATTCCTGGGGATTTTTCCACTGAGAAAGCTATCACTGGAGCCACTATCCCCATAGAGCAGTGGGATGGGGGTGTGTTGTGTGTGAGGTCCCAGAATTGCCCAAAGATCGGTAATAGTGAGCTCCAAGCTCGCACCGGGAGGGTGAAATTGGCGATCGCGAGCTAGCTCGCGTGGACAAGACCGTGGGTGAATGACACAACCACCGCCACAATGCCACCCACGATGATTAAATGTATAAGATCGTTGTGGCGCCATTCTGTGGGTAACCGGTTCGAATCATCAATGCTCCCGGGGATTTTTAATTGACATTCGGGTGGTTAATGTCACCCTTGAGCAAAGGGATGGGTTTGTGTGGTGTGTGAGTTCCCAGCATTACCCAAAGATCGGAAATAATGAGCTCCAAGCTCACTACGGAAGGGTAAAACTGGAGATCGCGAGTCCGACTCGCGTGTTCAGGACCATGGGTGAATGACACACCTACACACATGCCTTAATGAATTTTATGAGCTTGGCAGCATCTCACCTACCCCAAGTTCATGTCGAGGCCCTCTAGCCTCCAGTGGTCTTTGTTCTACAGGTCAAGACGGGTTGCAAAGTATTATTTACATGTATGTTTCTTGTGTCGGTTATCGATCATCATCCTTGTTGTGATGCCCCACACTGGTATAGGGCCATAGTCGAAGAATAAAGATCCCGTTGTATAGGCCTGTGAGCTCGATCTTGATAGGTCTAACTGCAGGCCTGAAATTTATATAGCTACCAGAAATTGATATTATTCCAGCCCAAACAAGATACATATGAGTGTTGCTATGTCGAATCATAATATAGCAACACTAATATTTAGCTTGTTTGGGCTGGATTTCATGTATTTTTTGTTTTGTTTAAAATGAAAGGAAAATATGACAGGGCTACTTTTTTGCATTGGTGTTGCAGTTTTATTTATTCTGTTTTGTAATTATGATCGTAATACTATCACATACAATACCATTAACAGTTGTAATGCTGACGATACTGGTAGTAGTAATACTTATAATGACAATGATAACAATGTATATAAAGATAATATACATATGCAAAGCATTATTCGTGTTGTGAATAATTAATAATTGTTCTTTTGTAATGTTGCTATTAATGGCGTTTTAAATCCCTAGCTTAAGGTACCACTTTTTTTCTATGTAATTATTCAGCAAATAATGTCGCCCTTAATAACAAATATTCTGAGTCGTAAATTGTCATGTATTACTTCGTTTGTCATTCAGTCATCATCTGACATGCTGAATGTGGACAAACAGACGTGCTAAAAAGGGAAAGATTATATATCTGTATACGTTATTGTGGTATAAATTTACATCACACTACCTACTTTGTAGCTTCTTGTTACTGGTGTGCGAGAAAATACATAATTTTCTTTGTCATTCCCCCCTTGTCATGTATCTGATATATGGTGCATATGTGTGTGAGTGTGTGTGTGTGTGTGTGTGTGTGTGTGTGTGTGTGGTGTGTGTGTGTGTGTGTGTTTGTGTGTATGTGTGTGTGTTTGTGTGTGCATTTATTTAGTTATATTCATCTAGTTGTATTTTACAGGGCCTGAGATACACTCGTATGACCCCGTCTCCATATCTACGTTTTTATTTTGCTTCCTTAGTGCTTAGTGTTGGCCGAAGCCACCACCCCGGGAGGCCCGGGATTCGAACCCGGAACTTTTTGTTTGTGAACTGAGCGTGCTAACCACTACACTACGAACCACCCGTGTGTGGGGGGGGGGGATGCTACGAGCTCGTTGTTAGTGCGTGATCGGCCAATCCCCACGTGACTGCCTGATTGGTTTAGGGTGGCGGGCGATTGGCAGGTGACAGGCAACGGTCAGGCGGACATAAAATCTCAGTTTTATTATAATGGAGATGGTGGACCAAATCCTGATACATTAAATTGATGTTCCGGATTTTTTAGGAAATGAAAAAAGGGTTATCTATATACATTTTGGTTATATTTTTCTTTTTATGTGTATTTTCTTGTAGAGACAGTGCAGCTTTTGACATCTTTGTGAATTGTGTATGATTAATGTGTTTTTGACTTCATGAGCACATGTACTCTCATTATTCGACATTTATATTTTATCTCAATTGTTTTCAAATATATGTCAGACTAGTTGGTCATTTTCAACATGAAGGACGAAATCAGAGATACATAGCAAATACGGCAAAAAACAATAGATGAAAAAAACGTTAAAAAAGTCCGAAAATATATATCATCAAGTTAGGAGGAGACATGTCTACTTCCCTAGTGATGCTGGGCCCATTTAGGGAATAAGAAATGGTCCTGGTAAATGCCGACCCTACCGCTCCACCAATTCACCAGGTGTCACTCACACCATCATTACCATTATTGCCGCACCCCTAATGCATCCTCATCACTACTCTCTTCATACACGCCCTACAACACTATATACACCCATTCAGGTCTTTCCTAATACACATAACACTGCCATCACATGTTGCTGCAAATCCCCGCCCGTTATCGTTAGCAGCAACAGCAGCAGCTTGTTGCTCGCACACCCTCCCCGCCACTACCAAACTCACTTAAGTATATTGAAAGTAAAGAGGATATCTGCGCTTACTTCACTGGTACAGCCGTCACTTATAATATTCCACAAATACATTGAGCTTTGGCATATTTGGGATCAAGACATGATCGCGCAGCACCTCATACAGTCTGCTGCTTTCATCTCTGTGGTATGTTATAGTTAGATGCCTTGTAATTCTACTATTCGATTAATAAGTTGCTGAAAGTACATACATACACAATTGATTTTGGAAGGAAAATATATGGTAACGATTTTATTTGAAACTCATCTTCTCTACATTCTTCAGGGTTAATCTTCATAAAGTTCGTATTCTCAACGCCAAGGAGCGTTTGTTTTGGAATATTGTGTTTTATGTGTTATTAGTGTTATTAAACTGTTATTAGCTTTTGAATGTTATGCTATGTTAGCATCTCTGAGTTGCTGTAAGAACAACAATCACCTATCGAAAGCTGGGAGGCGATGGATACGATGATTAATGACTGCCATAAAGTTTTGTAATATAAAGTCCTCTTTCCCACCATCTTTGTTCTGTATTTGTCTGAAGACATGTTACAATATTTGGCATCTATGTGCTAACTACATACATATGTTTATGAGATATATATATATATATATATATATATATGACGCAAAAAACTTAGGACGCAAAAAACATTAGGACAAAAAAGGAGTGTTCATATTTTTTGCTTTTGCATATTTTTTGCTCGGTGGTATGTGTTTTATTTCTCAGATTTGTCATATATCTAACATCTCACTGGAATGCAGGTTATACCTCATAGTACTCCAGATCGCTCAGGCAGCACTAAGGTATGGTGGGAGATGGTTTCAGTCTTTGCTCCTTGCGCCAAAATACCCCCTATCATCATACCTTCGCCTACCCCCTCCCCCAGGTATACAGAAACTATTTTCTTGGCAAATCAGTATCCATTGACAAGAAAACGCATATAGTCAATTAGTACATTAGTGACAAGTTTATGAGCCAGTTAGCAAGGTAGATAGGAATCTCCAGAAAT